>VKKV01000135.1:0-135601 GCA_008080845.1 Phytophthora kernoviae | reverse complement strand
GTGAAGAACGTAAACGAGATCATCGCCCCTGCTCTTGCGGATAAGGACGTGACCCAGCAGACCACGCTGGACAAGTTCATGGTTGAGACCTTTGACGGCACCCAGAACGAGTGGGGCTGGTGCAAGAAGAAACTGAGGGTCAACGCGATCCTATCCCTCACTCTGTGCCGTGACAGAACCGCCGCCAAGCAGTAACCTCTGCCGATCAGACCGGCAACCCGCCGTGCCTGCCCGTGCCATCGTTCAACATCATCAACAGCGGTTCGCACGAAATAAGCTGGCCGCAGTGCACAGTACCTCGTAGTCGGATAACCTTCGACACGTTCGTGAACTAGATGGTTGACGTCGTCAATGACGAACGCTTCGCGCACATCACACGTTGTTCGCTGCACAACCTTTGACCATCTCACCGTCACGCTCAAGACGCACTTAACATCACACTGCGTGAGCCCGACGGACATGGTATTCCACATGCTATGGGGAAGCAGTCCGAAACGATGCCGATGAAAACTTTGAGCGACCACGGAATCCCGCGCAGCGCTTGAACGAACGGCGTGGTTTGACTTTCCATATTCGGATACCCCGGTATGGTATTATCGCGTTTGGTAACAACCATGGCATCTGAAACAAGCGAGATGCGGTACTGAGAGCAAGTTGACGAGTGATCGAGTCTCGTCTGGGTATCAACTAGACGGGCTGCTTTAAAGCAAGAGTGCAGCCTGTCATGAGTATTTTGGCCCACATGGGGAAGAAACTCGCTTGGTGCGAACCATGGTATCCTTAGTGACCGTTCCATGCGGGGTCGCTCTCGCAGCTCAGCGTAGGCGTTTACTTTAAACTCCATCGCTCTTGAACTCTTGCGCGTCGTTGTCTTGACACTCCGTCACTAATCTCGACTTTTCTCGCACTCCACTCACCGCATGGCTGCACTGCACAGCCATCGAAGAAGTTCTTGACAACTACTGTACTAACGTACTATTAGAACACGTACGTTCTTTCGAACGAGAAGTGGAAGCCGATTTACAACAACTACTTCAACTGGTACAAAACGACCGGCCATTAGAGTCGCTTTCTTGAGCGCTTGTCAAGCGGCATGGATCGGTGTCGTAGTTGAACTCAGCGTTAGCCATTGAATACACTGACAAAAACTGATCGCTCTAATCAAGCATGAATCACCGGAAGTGTTTTAGTATACTGACATTAAAGACGCCTTGCCGCTCGAAAATTGTTGTGCGTTGATGGCGGTGGGGTGAGTGATTTGGGCTACGAAATTCTATACAGATCACATACAATCGCTGTGCCAGACAAGGGGTTCTCACTCCCTGAGAAACCGATGTTCGAGACAAATGTCTCTTTGTCGATACCAATTTCACCCGAAAGTTGGGACTCGTGTATGATAGGCGAATAGATAATACCTGGGTCTCATTTGCTGAGGCTGCAGCGGTCAATCATGTCTACAGTGCATTAACATTTTGGTTGTGACAATATTCGGCCGACTTACCCACAGAACTTGTTATCATGCTAACAGAAATTGGTATCTAGCAAGATATATCCTGCGCCAATTAGCGCTTGGATGATGCAGAATTAATTTCATTTGCTTCATGAGATCATCGAGGCCGCGGTTGTAAGGGTTATATGGGTTTTCAAATGCGCCTAAATCCCTTGTGACGAAAAAAACAAGTCGAAGACCTTTACCTTATGAATAAAGATCCATACCCTTGGTTGCTTTGCCTTTTTCCGGGTCAATTATTGTCTGGATCGGGCCTCCTGGTCTAGGTTTTTCAGATTTCATCAGATTCTGACATAGCTTTCATAAAATATAACAGACAAACTGTTGAGACCTGTTTCAGTCAGACCCCGTGACAGCCTCTGGACTGTTACGGTATTTATGCTGAGCTCATACTGATCACATAAGTGCACAGACCAGCCTGATATTGTAGCAGGGCTACACAAGTATATATATATATGTATAACTATCCGGCAGGGATTGCGGATATGTATACATATGAAAGTTGGTTGCCTGTGTGGACCACACACAGGATTACAATCATTTCGAGCCGCCACTGATTGGTTATTAGTGGCGGGCGCTTACAGCGCTACTATTGGTAGAAAGAGGTACCTTTCGACCAATGAGGCGCATGCATAGGCAACACGTGAGGGCCAACCATAGCCCTCACCATGCAACTAGATATTCTTTTTAGCTAGGTCGCTAAGAGGCCCGTCACGCGGCGGGCCGACATAAATACAGTTTTCAATTTTCTACCTAAATAGTCTTTGCTTTGTATTAGAAATACACGTTGTCGTGTATTTCTATAGTAAATCTAAATTAAGACTTATGCTTCCTCATACACGCATACAGTGTATGCTAGAAACAGAGTGGCTGTCCACCCTGTTTCATGGTCTGCAGTTAACACTGCAACCTTTGGCTTGGCGGATCTATCTAGATTCACCATACGACTGCTCAGATAATCTTCCGTTATTGTAGCCAAGGCTGAAAGTTTGAGTTCAGGCTCCACATCTTGTCGAGATAGTACTTGTACATCTTGTGACACTCTGGGCGTGGATCGATTATCCAACCCAACTGGATATCATTCTGAAATAGTCATTTCGCATCTTGCGATCGAGAGCGCTGCGTCGAGAGTCTTGACCAGAGAGCTTATCGATCTCCACGACGAAGGTCGGGACAAATGGATCTCCCCGATATGTCCACGTTGACTCAGTCGACAAGCCTCTATCAATCTCTCTCGGCGTGTACGCGATGTCCGGCATTCGAACGGCAGTGCCGAAGATGAACGCTCCTTGTGAAGTAGTGCATCTGCCTCCTTTTCCAGAACACTTGACCCAATTGTGAAGAAGCGCTGCGATCTCGGTTGCCGCTTTTTCATGGCCGTACGCAACCACTAGGCACGGATGAAGCGGTCGTCGTCGTCGTCGATGGAAAAGGCGGGCTGCTCTCCAAAAACAGGGTTCACCAGTGGACCAAGCTTCTTTATGTGATGATTCAATTGCTCCAGCGTCACTCCAGGATAGTCCTTGACGTGGCACAAAGTCTTTTCGTTTCCAAGTTGCGCACGAACCGCGTAAGCACGTCTTGGCAAGATTTCAGTTTGTCCGCCATGGTAGTTGCTCTTTCTCACTTGACGACTGAACCGCTAGAAAGGTAATGCAGTATGTAGTTCATACTTTTATCAGGATCGTCTCAATCTATCAATTGAAGGTCTCCCATTTACTAAATATCTCGACTTTGATTTGAAAAACAAAAACTGTTTTTGTCTCAAACTACTAGAAAGTCCATCCGGATACAAGGGTATAATCCTATAAAGTCGTTTCCACGAGGAATAATAAAGCCACAAATATAGAGCAACTACGTTTGCATATGAGCTTGAAGGATTATATCCGAATAAGAAGTGAATCTATTTATCATCTACTCCCAGAAACAACTTAAAACTCAAATAGAAGGTCATTAACCATCACGTTTATCATTTACTCCTAGTAGTGATTTAGAGGTTCGCTTCTTATATTCCCCAAATCTCAGCTTCTCATCGCTAAATAAGGTGAAACCTCGGTCTCGACAGTCTTTACAGCTCTGGTATCTACCGCAGTCTCGCTGTACTACTGCACGGAGTTGCCTCATTGCTGCGCGCCAAATGCAGCACACGCCTTCCTGGACCGTTATATGTTCCTTGCGAAAAGTTGTATTGTTGCGCTGCATCCAAAGCGCTGACGTTGCAATACTGTAGTACGCCCACCATATCCTCGACACAGCACTCAGGTGTTGTTTTGTGAACTGTTCGTACCACTGGATGCTAGTTTGTCCGAGACCCTTGCCTACCTTAGGTGCCCGTCGAGATGCAATAAGACACTTCTACGGTTGGACTTGCTTGGTCGTGGTCTGAGTTCTGGTCCAGTACTCCACTAACGCTAGCCATACTTACTGCGCTCGCGGGCAAGCCCAGAACAGGTGCTCTAGACAAGGCACAACACCCTCGTCCTCTGGTGCAGTGCAATTCAGGTATAACTACCTCTTTTAGCACGCAACTGTCCATTGTGCATTGCTTTGAACGTGCTCTCACGGTTCATGTATGCTTTGTACGCTTGCAGAGTTTGAAGCAGCCTCTATCTAGCAACCAACCGTCATCAGACGCCATTCAAGTCAGCTGTTGTGTCGCCTCCAAAGGAAATGTAGAAGTAAGTATATTTTGAACGCTTAGTTAACTCGTCCTATATACTATTCGTTCATATGCATGGAACATCGTCAGCTGCGCAATCACTAGATCTTGCTCCAGCGGTCTTCCGTGGAAATTCGCTCGTGGGGTACTGGCGTTGTTGGCTTCAGACACCTGCAACGCTGTACACTGTAGCTGCCGCTACAACATCAGCATTCAATTTAAAAACTCGTGAAGAATACAAAGACATCTTGACAGGAATACTCCTTCAATCCACAGTTAATAAACCAGGATAAAAGATGTCATGGTACATGAAACTACGACGTCATCGTTCACGGTGACTTCGAAGTTTGGTGGCTTTGGTACAGTCACCGTGATTTGCAGGCGGCTATCGCCGGTTTATCTTATGCGGCTGCCTGTGATACATTAAAGTGCTTCTGAGGCTCTGAGGCTATCGAGCGGTCCTGACACCTTTTTAGCATCTACTACTCACGATCAATTGCTCCGAGCGCGGGTTGTTGTTGTTGCTGCTGCTGCTTCGCGTGTATGCTCATTGTAGCTTACCAGACATTGCACGAATCCAGCATCGCGTTCGGTATGCGAAAGGTACTGATGGCAGAGCAAAAAAGATGGAGAGTGAGCAGCAGATCCGTTCGTTTGAGGGCGAGGTGCGTGATTTGACAGCACAAATCGAAGATCTGACCACATGTTGCGAAGCCGTGGCGCGACGCGGAGAGGAAAGAAGGACGGCGCAGGACGAGAAGAAACACCAAGAAGAGGTGGAGCTGCTGCGTAAGAACAACAACCAGCTCAAAGCCAGTCTCGAAAGCATGCTTGCGGCTCTCAAGTAGATTGATTCGTGACTCTACAGGGCGGTTTAGTTCGTCTATTCAATGCAAGAAGGTTTCAATACTGTCACGAGATTTTAGTTTGGCAGCTTCTCTATCGGCGTGAGTCCACTCGGACAATAGGAGCTGTGAATCAGCACTCGCATATGCTGTTCAGCACCATCCGCTAAGGTGCCTAAATGATAGTCTCCTTCCAGCACAGACACGAGTTTGCCGTCACAGCATTCCCTTGTTAGAGTGCACAAGTCTTATGGGATCCAGTACACATCGCTGGCTTCCAACCGGAAACCAGCCACTTGACCCCGTGAAGACGCATCAAAGCCCATGGACACAAGCAACAGCTATCGCAGCTCAATGGATCCGAAGGATTTGCCTGCCTTCGTGATCAGCATGAGATTCTACCAGGTTTACTAAGTTGAGGTGTCACAACCTTTCAACTTACTAGTGAGCTGAAAGATGGAGTTGGTAGCACTTATGCAGAGGAAGTCTTCACTTTGTGTGTCGAAGTGCCCGAGATTTCCTCTCGAGGTCACCCGTGTGGTCGCCCACGTCTACTTGGCCAGAGCAGTTATCGACTTTATTCCGTAGATTCCGGAATGAGCTCGCTCGCTCACCCACTATTGTTAGCCTCTTACAAGTATTCACAGCTGCGTCGCTGCCTCCTACCAGTGGTTTGTGACGTTATACTTCGGTTGTTCTTTGGAGATCTTACGGTGGGATCACGACTTTATTTATTGCGGGCCCTGAATCCAACGATTCAGCTGTGCGTTCGACCCACGTGTGATACGATTGAAACCGTGAAGCACTGTTTCTTCACTTGCCCGTCATTGACGATCATGTGGCGACAATTATGGATCCCGTGGAACAACGTCTTTGTGGTTGCTTTGGAGTGGAGACTTCTCCTGTTCCCAGACCCACGCGACCTCCGGGTTGGGTGGAGGCGTCATCAAGAAGTGGTCCTCCTCCTGTGGTGAATACTCAGCGCGATTGTGTTCCATGCTACATGGCGACTCTGTAATAGCATTCACTGCCATGAAACCCCAGCCGATTCTCCGAGTATCCCTAGTTTGAAGGGATCTTTTCGAAGACATTGCCAGTTTATTTACCAGCACTCAGAAGAATTTCATGTGGATGGCGCTGAACTAACACTAGTTCTCCACCGCTTGGGACTTGACGAGCCTACCAATATATCCGTACGAACACCCAACCAGCATATTTGGACTCCACGCCAATAGACTTGAGGCAACCTCCCTTATAATTTAGCCTACCGACGAGAAATCCACATAACTAGTTAATCAACTCTTCTTCTTACATGCATTCACAGCTACATGCGCTCACTACAGTTAGCTGCCTTGTTAGTTCCTTTGCCCATGCTGCAGTCGCTCATAAACGTCCCTTCGACTCACCACTGCCGGTGTTGCTCAAAGCCCTGTCGCTCGATTAATTTGTTGTTGCTCTCTGCCCTCGCAGCAACAGTCACCACTTGCACTCAATCACCTCGCGAGACTCGACAAGAATTTCGTGACATGAGGCAACTTGTCCTGAATGTACTAACAAGTACAGGATAGACACCATGCATATCTGGTCTACGGCCGCATTTTCACCAACATTCACTGCGGTTTATGTGCTGGAGGCACACATTCAGTTCCGACGATCTGTCCGTAGACGACATGAATCCTGTGGTGATTGTTGCAACGCAGAAAGTTGCTTTTGTCACCAATCGAGTATTCTTGTGGAATTCCGACAGTCAATTGGCTTTGCAAGTCGCTCCTATGCCTCCACTGCGTTGTTTCCGGCCCAGGGGAATGTTCTCTGGCTGGTCGCCCTTCGTGGCAATCGGTTGAAGCCTCTTTGCCAGCGAGAGCTGCTGTTTGCGCATGAGAGAGAACCGTTTCTGACCACGTCATTCGCGACTTGGCTCGAAACGTCGCGCCGATTGCGCATAAAGCTCTGGTGGCAAGCTGATGCCAACTTGGTCTAGAAGTTGAAAGCGCGCTATCTTTCCGATACATTCGACAGATAAGAACAACCTTTGCGTTACAATTGTAATGAATATATTAAATATGATACAATCATTTCCATATGCATGCTAACTTTCGTATGGAAATGATTATAACATCTGTTCTAGAACGCTCGCTAAAGGTTGTCACTCACTAAACTGAGGTTGGTAACAACATATTGTTTTGCAAATAATGTGTTTCAACATCACTAAAGTCGGGTGATTTCTCTGCGTCCGAATTCTGTCCTGCACGTGTCGAAACGATTTGAGTGGCATCCAATCTTGAGCAACGTGGAGCGAAAATTCTTGCCGCCACGGTGGTCTGTGACTTGAATGTTCATACAAACGCCAAGTATTTGGTCACCGATGGCTTTTTCCTCGTGGTGGGACCAAAGGTCAACGAGACATAGATCCTGTTCGTTTCGTGGTCTGTCTCTTGGTTTATCTTGAAGTTTGTATGCCCTCCATCGAAACCAGCATTCCGTCGATTGGCTCACGTCCTAATTGGACCCAATTTGCAATTCGCCTTCACGCAGTTGAGTCTCAGTGTCCTCTCTGTGACTCTGCTGTCAGCCCCTACTGCTACTCTGATCTTCCGTCCATGCCTAACTCGCCCCCGAAATCTTCGTACTACCAACCAAACAACAGAAAGAGAGACCAACCACAACAACAGACAGCAGATGACCAGAGAAACATCCGAGTCAAAGCCACAGCAACTGCGATGAGTTTTGCCCAACGCAAACAGTGGGAAGCCAAGGCCGCGTCCTTCCAGCGAGGATGGAACACGTGCGACTCTGCACTGCAGGAGACGCCTGTGGAAGCTCCCTATGCCACTCCACGCGTCGACTGATGCGCACAGTGGCCAGCCATCCGTGCTCACTCCAGGACCAGCAACAGGATTCAACAGCGAAGAAAGAGTGCCGAGTCTGCAAGCTCTGGGACTTCTTGACGACCAAGCAACAACCGTTACCGAGGCTACAACGCGCCTTGACACTACAGGGTGCACACAGTTGCGGTACAGCGTGGATTCAGCCACACCGACTAAGTGCAGGACAGCGTCGGATCTTGTCGACGCACAAGGAGGCACAACGTCGCTTCTAAAGACTCTGGAGAGATTGAGGAGGCGAGATGGAGACTCAACTTCTTCTTGATTTTGTTTTTGACGAGGACGCGTGAGGTCTTCTCTATGGACTCGCGCTAACAGAGAGAATGTTAGTTGCAAGGGTTTTTGACCCGTTGCTGGACGGCATAATGGATCTACACAGCCGATGGCTCTCCAGCAACTGCGTCGAGTTTACAAGCCAAGCTCCTTGAACCTGAACGAACGAAGACCACAAAGTAAGAGATAGTTAGTTAGTAGGGAAAATAGTCAAAAAAGTACCATATCGAACCGTAGGAACGAAATACAGAGAAAGAATGAGTGGCCTCCATCCCGTACCTCTTTTGCTGCTGCTCTGACAGCTTTGCAAGTGTCGTCTCGAACAGGTCGTCGTCGTGGTAGTACATGAGCGCAGCTTGGAAGGCACGCAGGTCTAGTTTGTACTTGGTGCAGATATCGTCAGTGAGTCTGCCTGAGGCCTTGATGTACTGCTGCGATAGTTGCTGACGGAACTCTACGTTCGGCAGCTTCTGTTTGCGCAGTGAAGTGGCGATCTTCTCCATTTCGACCGTCAGTGATGGGATTAGCTCCTCCATCACGCGGATCACCGTCGTCACCTCAATTTCAGGCTTCTCCTCAGGAACCATCTACAACATTCCCCAGAACGATCAGCACGTAGTTACCACTTCACAGTGCTCAGTCTTTACTTACCCACGCCGACTTTGCTCCGGGGATCAGCGGCTCACGTGAGCCCGTGACCTTCCACCGTAAACGTCCAAGCTTCTTGACAAAATCATCAATAGTCTCCGCCTCCGCCACCGAGATTTTACCGTCTGGGCTTCCTCCACGCAGAGTACCAGTCACCAGTTGCTGCATGGCCTCCTGCACATGCTGCTTGGTCACGTTGTTCCGGAAGACTGCGTCCTGCACCTTCTCCAGAGTTGACTCGAAGGCAATGCTCATGTTCAGAGCACGCTGCTCCGGAGTCATCTTGAGTTGGCCCTTGTTCTCTTTCTTCTCCTTCTCCACCTGCTTCTCCAGATCCTCCAGCATGCGAGCAGCGAAGACGCTCATGTTCTGGTCAATCTGTTCGTACAGACGCAGCAATGCAGTCACGTTCTGGATCGGGTTCTCCTTGTACCCTCCTTCCACAGTCTCCTGATTCTTCTGTTGGCTAGTAATGTCCTTGCATTGAGCTACATCCTCCTGTAAACCAGCGGTAGCTGCGAGTATTCCACCCGCAGCCAAAGCGGCGGCTGTGGCATTCGTAAGTCGATTGCTGGAGACCACAGTTGAAGGCACCAGAGCGCTTGAATTGTTGGAAAACAAGCTCACACGCTGGGCAATACTACCAGCTTGAGTTGAAGCTGCTAATGGACGCACAGCACGCACCCGGCGTCGAAGAGCCCTCTCAGCTGCACGTATACGTGCTCCGAGCATTTTGTACAAATGTGTGGGTGGTCATCAACCGTATACATTGTATACTATAAACAAATAACCTATTATAATGACTCTACGCCTATCATTATGAATACAGTATCATTGATTATCCGGTTTTATCCGCTCTCTTCTGACGTCCAGCCATCCTGTGTCATAAGGGGGAATCTCTATACAAACTGAGCTGTTAAACATGAGCGCTCTTCTACTAGGCACCGAGCCCGTTACCGAGGTGAAGCTGCACCCTGTGGTGGCTCTTCAAGTTCTGGACCGTTCTCTGCGTCGTGCTGAAGGTCAAGAGCGTGTGATCGGCACTCTTTTGGGCCGTGTCGAGGGCGGCGTGGCTGAGATCAGCGGATCCTTCGCTGTCCCCCACTTGGAGAATGGAGACGAGGTGGCGGTCGGAAAGGACTTCCACACGCACATGTACGAGCTCCACCAGCGTGTGAATGAGGGCGAGGTGGTTGTGGGTTGGTACGCGGCCGGCCCGGGCCAGTTGGACGACCACTCGTGTCTCATCCACCAGTTCTACAGCTCGGTCTGTGAACTGCCTGTGCACCTGGTTGTGGACACGAGTCTGAATGGAGACAAGCTGGACGTGTCGGCCTTTGTGAGCGCTGAGATGGAGGTCGTGGACACAGCTCTGGTGAACCAGTTCAAGCAAATTCCAGTCACTCAGAAGGTTTCGGAGCCGGAGGCTATCGCCTGTAAGTTGCGGAGCTTTAGAGATCTTAATCGAGACACAAGAGCTAATTTGTTGTTTTTGTGTTGATTTAGTGAACGCTATGACAGTGAAGGAGGAGAACGAGGCGGTGAAGCTGCCCAACGAGTTGGCGGCGCTGGAGGAGACGATGGAGAAGCTGTACAAGTGCATCGAAGGAGCCAGCAACTTCGTGGGGAGTGGTGGCTGGCAAGCAGCAAGCGGACGCCAAGCTCGGACGCGAGATTGCGGATGCTCTGGCGGCCATCCCGCAGCTCCGCCAGGAACAGTTCGACCAGCTCTTCAACACTGGCCTGCAGGACCTGCTCATGGTGTCGTACCTGTCTGGACTCACGCAGGCGCAGCTGTCCATGGCCGAGAAGCTCATCAACACCTAAACTGTGGAGAGTCGATCGCACAACGTAGTTTAGTAAGCGCAAAAGCGGCGAACAGGTTGTGATGTTTGCTTGGATTTAGACGCTGTGTCCCCTGCCATTTTTCCGTGCTCAGTGACCCTTCACAGTTGTAGAGTTTGTTGTGTTTGCAGGTTCGGTGATCCAGATTCAGTGCTTCATGGTGGCTCAAGTGGTTAAAGGTTCAGGTTCACGAGCGCCATCTTCCGCCGTGTCCTCACCGAGTGTCTCGGACCTCGATGAAGATTCCTTCGAGTCTTCCGAGTCGGCGTCCAGTATGTCGGAAAATTCAGGTGACTCGGACGCGCATAGTGTTCCGTCGATTCGATGTGCTCGAGTATCGCGAGCATCTCGACATCGATGGAGGAAGACTCAATCAACAAGTACTGGGATAAGCGCGTTGTTGCCACCTGCCGAGCCGGCGTGTACATCGCTGTGGACGACTCGGGAGAAACAGTTTGAGAAATTCCGGTCGAGTATGTTAGCGATGCCCGTTCCTAATGGAGTTACTCGCATTGAAAAAACTAAGGGGTATTCACTACACATTATGTCGGTTCTGAATTGGGTGCTGCCCGATTCGGTCTTGCACACATCGGCGATCCCAGCAGCTCGTGGCGTAGAGACAACTGAAGATGATGAAGAGGAACCTTTAATCACTTTGGGTGTACATGTGAGTTTGTTCCACTCGACGTCGATGCGATTCTTTGGCAACACGTGGGTGAGTCCTGAGCTTGCCATCGACCCATTCCAAATCAAACAAGTTCGACACCCAAAAGATGGCACGCTGCGGTATGTCATTGAGAATGCACTTCTGAATTTCAGAGCTTACTTCATCTCCGACGTCATCGACCCAAACTGTGTGGGGTATTGGAGCTCGTAGCGTACGAGAAAGACCCGGACTCTAAGGCAACGGTCCGTGTAGTTGGTTGTGGATGGACATTGCTTCCGTTGTTTGCACGCCAGCAAGTTGTTCAGTCTGGCGGAAGTGGCGAGGTTAGTTCAGTACCATCAGCGTTCTCTATGAACACCAGCGGTGACTCTGTCAATGTCTTTACAGGAAGTCCACGTGCGCTGTGGGATCTTAATCCTACCGCTTGGAACGCGCAGGAAAAGCACGAGGGCTGCAAGTTTTACTATCAATTGGTGCAATACGAACCGATGCTGTCGATCGCCATGCTCCTGCGAAAAAACGAGCTCGTGGGTGCATTAGACCCGGTTCCGGGCCTCAAGAACGGCAACCTGGCTAACATTGATATGGGCAAGAACCCAAAGCTACTGTTACGAGAAGAAGCCAACACTACTTACGAGGAAACACTTGCGTCGTTCGTGAAAATCGCCTCACTGGTGCCTAAGTCGGTGCAGCTTGAGGACCCATTCGAGCTGACTCTGATCGCTACACGAGTAGCCATCAATCTCCGCGAGGAAATCGAGGCGAATCTAGTTGACCGGTTGACGATTAGTCGTAAAGTTGTTTATGAAGGTGCCACCAGCGTCGAAGGGGAAGTTTCCGCTCGCGTGCTGAAAATCGCCCTGCACAACGGACGGTGTTTTCGGACGCGCCAATTTACGGTGCCGCTCAAAGCAGATCCGAGTGGAGGTGACACCCTTCTCTGCGTGCGCAACAACTCGAAGCTCCGGGGATTTGTCTTCCACCCGAACATGGCAATCATCATTGTGCTTCAGTATACAGTTCACTTTCGCATCATTTGGTCTTCGAAGCTAAAGCAACAAGCTCTGGAGGCTAAAAGCCACCTCTTCCGGAAGAAGACGTGATATTAGTGACGATGGGGGCTCGTGCACTTGTCCCTAGTGATGGCAAAAGCTGTATCTGTACGACAAGCATCACCACGCCACAGCTGTATCTGCCGAGCCTCTTTCTACGCTCGGCGGCGTATTGTTGCAAGAACACGAGGAGCAGCGGCGTGTCCTTCACGTTGACCTCCTTTCTGGGCCTTCGTGCCGTCCCTATTCGGACAACACGCTTTACACCCCGCCAGATCAGGTGGCAAAGTCACTTCAGAGCCGGCATGCAGCAGCCAAAGACTCCTTTGCCTTCTGCGATCTGAGGATCACGATAGATGGAGAACTCCCAGATGAATCTCCGAGCGAAGAAATCGAGGCACCACTATCTCCTGTCAAGCCCAGCATAGACGAAGACAATCAGGCCGGCGATGAAAACTGTGCCGCGGAGGAGTGGGCAAGAAAGCTCCTTGGCAAGGCGAGCAGCAATCCGGTGTTAGCTCAGGCACTGAATGCGTTAGCCACTACTCCTACCGAAGACAAATGCATCCCCGAAAGCCCGCCGCCAAGGCCACCGCCACCAATTAAGAAGCAGAGCGTAAAACGACCAGCTGACCCAGCTCTGTTAGCACCTGATGCTCCGACATCTGAGCTCAGCCGTGCATCCAAGACACTTTTGACTCGTTACGGGTACATGGAGTCGCACGACAAGCAGTCTTCGTCTCCGACCAACAATCAGAAGACCTACGACAAGCGAAAGCTCCGGAAGAAAACCGACACCAGTTTGAAATCAATCAATGTCGAGGTGAATGATATCCTCAAGGCCAACGAAGTGCGGTTCCATTTCGCAGCTTATCGAGCATGTAGTCCCAACGCGGAAGTGACAGCGCATATGCCCTGTGAACCCGCTCCTGCTCGAGTATACTTTACCTTTCAGTTCTATAATTTCCCGCCGACACGAACCGAGACGCTGCGTCTTAGCAGGGCTTTCGACAATGGAGCGGGTGGTGAGATCCAGACGTTCTTGTTGTTACGAGAAAGCCCATCCAACAAGCCGTCACTAGCTATTCAGTTCGACGTGGACACTACGACCACGCAAAATCCTCTGGAGACTCGTCGCTTTGCCGAATATCTCAAGTGGAACAATCTGTATGTTGATGTGTGGGATGCTGATAGCTTGTTTCAGCTCGGGACTTTCGCCATTCCTCTCCACGAGCTGCTTCGTCAAGGAAGTGGGATAAAGAAGTTCCAAGCAGAGATCGAGATTACGTCTCCTTTGGCTGGTACATTAGCAGTTGATCACTATGCAGATGATGGAGGCACCGCAGTCTGTGCTGTCCCAGAGAAGAGCGGAACCAACAACGCAGGTGTCGGTAGGATTCAGCTTTTGATGAGTAACTATGGACTGAAAGGGGAACACTTCATCGAGCAAGTCACTCCAACTAAGCCTGATGTGAAGCTGCCAGCAGGAGCACAAGGGCCTCTGGCCAACATTAGCCAACAGGTTCGACCACCCAAACATCGTGTTCGTGCTCGCCCGTTAGTCGAGTCCAACGACGAGTTATATCGCCTTCTTTCACAAGAAGGATTTTACAGAGATCGAAGAGGAACGACGGGCAAGAATTCACAGACCCGTCACAAGCAAAATTTGCGTAGTGCCAGCGATTTGAACACCCTCACACCAAAAGAGCTCGGGATCTTGTACGAGTTGTTCAGGTCCCGCAAGACTGGCAGTGACGCTGCTCATTCAACTGGGCATCGCTCGACGCGTATTAAATGCGACGTAGAGGGCAAGACAGGATTCCTAGCGCTGCTGTCGCTCAGACCACCTGAGGTCGTGGCTCCTACAGTGGACCCTCCGACAAACCCCGCTAGCAACCAGCATGTGGCAGTCTCAGACAACGTTAAACAGAAAGTTGTGGAGCAGCAGGTGGATAGCGCTGCTTCGGATCATGCAGTGCGCCTGAAGCGTGTGCTGACAATCGCGACGAAAAACCAAGTCGCTCTTATCGACGCGTTTTCACTGTTTGATACAAACAAGGACGGGTTCCTTTCTCGAGAAGAATTTGTCCAAGCAATGAGATCGCTGGGGACTGTATTTGCTGATTTGTCGGATGCTGACTTAGGGCTACTAGCAGATTTCCTGGACACGAACAAAGATGGCAAAATCGAATATCGGGAGTTTGATCAGTTTCTTACAAAAGACAAGCAGCGTACAGGGATGTCGAGGGCAGAATGGCGTGACCACATCAAGCGTATCGTTGTGCGGGCGATGGAGAAAGGTATTCACGTGCATCATGTGTTTGCAAAACTAGACACGTCAGGGGATGGCAAACTATCACTAGAGGAGTTTGAGCAGGGTCTCTACGAACTAGGGATATCCCCAGATAGTGACAAACAGGGCGTCCATGAGCTGCTAACCGAACTGGACAAAGACCGAGATGGCATGATTTCATACAAGGAATTTTTGGAATCATTAAACATCTCGGTTGAAGAAAACAAGCGAGAGGTGGTCAGGGAAACTGCGAAGGACATCAGAGAAGATGTTCGCAAGATTCTCGAGCGTCTGACTGCAAAAGGTATCAGCTTTGAGGAAGTATTCGTGCACTTTGATACTGATCGAAACGGTACTCTGTCCGTCGACGAATTCACAAAGGCTCTTAACCAAGTGCTTCGGTTGGATTCTAAAGGCGGCGAGGATGGCCATGACACACTGAAGGCATTTGAGAGGGATGCAGTCGAGGTATTCGTGAAATCTATTAACACTGACGGAGATTCAAAAATCGACTACCGTGAATTTTGATAGCGTGCGGTGTGGCTACCACAGAGGTGCAAAGGAAGCCGTGCATTTCCACCAGGCAGCCCGAGACAAAACAGAGCGGAAGCTGATCAAGTTGATTGTTCGAGCGTGTGCAGGAGGATTGAGTGTACATGAGGTGTTTGAACAATTTGACTCGAACTCAGATGGGAACATTTCGCTCGCAGAGTTTCAATCAACCATAGAGAAGCTCTTCTTAAGTCAAGGTTTGACTGTAGATGACGCCGCTCTTGTCGCTTCACGGTTTGACACAAACGGAGATGGAACAATTTCGCGCCAAGAATTCGAGGACTTCGGTAACGAGCTCCAGAAGAAACAGCAGTCGCTAATTGCACTCCTCACACCTCATCTGAGCAAGATATCTGCTTTAGATCAATCGTCAAAGCTTGCTGGGAAAAAGTGGGCATTATTCTGTCGTAAAGAACTTGAATCACCCCTCGTACATTCAGTACTGAAGTGATGCCGTTGCTCTCGTTCTTTGGGTTTGAGGACAAAGAGGGTAGTGTGGACGTACAAGAACTGTGTGCACTATGCAAAACAGTCCAGTCGTCGAAGGTGTCGACACGCAAGTCGGGGAAGGAATCTGCAGCCAAGCAGCTGCAAACACTGTTGATCAAAGCAAAGGAACAAGGCGTTGATCTGAAAAGAGCTTTGCTCATTTTGATTCGAATGGAGATGGCGAGATCTCACAAGGTGAGCTTAAGCGTGGTCTACTTGCTCTTGGGTGTTTTGAAGACATGCGTGAGGAGGACTTTGACACACTCTTAGAACAACTTGATGAAGATGGCAGCGGCAAGATCGATTTCCGAGAGTTTCAAGCTCTGATGAACGAAACTGAAGTGAATTCAGCCGGCGCACCTTCTGTGGATGACAAGATGAACAAACTGAAGGCGTTGATGGAAAAAGCGGTGGAGAAAGGAGTATCCATCGACGATTGCTTTGCACATTTTGACAAAGATGGCGACGGGAACATCAAAAGGAGGAATTCATGACAGCAATGACTGAGTTGGGGTTGGCAGCAGACCAATCCGTGATAAATGGAGTTATTAAACTCCTTGATCGCAATGGCAGTGGAACCATTTCGTTGTCAGAGTTCAAGCAGCTCTTTCCAATTATAAGACCTCCATCATCCACTACGATGGCAGTGCAAGCAGCAGATCCTGCTGATCAACAAAAAATTGCAGCAACATCGAACGAAAACAAATCGGTCAACAAGACGTCACCGCGCGATATGTCCTCAAAACCACCCCCGGAAGACAGTCTGCAAAAGTAAGGCTGCATCAACTGTTGATCAGCGCAGGAGAGAACGGGGTCGATGTGAAGCAGTGCTTCGCCCACTTTGACATTGATAAGAATGGGGTCATCACGAAGGCTGAATTCGTCGGAGCCATGAAACAACTTCCTGGGTTTGATGCTGTGAGCGACGACGATATCCTGGCGATTGTGAAGGAGATTGATAAAGACAATAGCGGAAGTGTATCGCTAGCAGAGTTTGCGGCATTTTGCAAAAACCAAAACAGCGGTCCGTCAGTATCGATGCAGATAACCAGGTTCCGCAAACTATAACCCAAGAGGATACCGTGCCAGATGCTGGTGTTGTCAGTGTACCTTCAACTCAAATAAATGACGCACCAGGGGCTGCTAGTGCTGAGGCAAGCGTGCAGAGAACTGAATCGACAGCAAGAGAATTTCCACCGACTAACGATGGTGATGAATCACTTCCTCCAGCAGTAAACCCTTCTAGCAGGGAAAGTTTGGAGGAAGCAGGGGCTAAAACATCCGATCTTTCGTTGAACAAAGTGCAGGTGCCAACTACTTCCACTGATCCATCTCCTAGCGCTTCAGAGGTGGCAGCGACGCAAGCTGAATCAGCTGCTTTGTCAGGTGCAGGGGTAGCAGTGAATCTCCTACCGTTGTGGAAGCAAACTCCAGCTCTGAAGTAACACCTCCCCAGAAAGCTCAAATCACAAGGAAACCATCAGAACGCCTAGTGCGTACCGCTTCTTTCGGCAAGGGTAAGAGCCCGGGAACAGCGGTTGCTGGAGCTCCGTTCCGTCGAACAAAAACAGATTCAGAGGCTATCAGTGCTGAAGTGGAAGGCGAGGAACAGGAGTCTGCAAAGCGCAAGATGCCACCACAACGAGTCTCTTTTGCGGCAGTGCGAGCGGCGAAGAGAGCAGAAGCGACTGCTGCTACGACGACCCCCGAGGACAATTTTACAGAGATAAGCGCACTGGGAGAAGCAGTATCCAGTGGGCTCTCGAAGCTCAAGAAGCTACTCCTTACAGCCACAGATCGCGGCGTGGCTATCCAGCAGTCATTCAATCATTTTGACAAGGCTGAAAAAGGAACTCTATCGTACGAAGGATTCAAGAACGGTTTGCGGGATCTGGGCGCAGACTTCGCAAGCCTCACAGATGACGATATCGCCGCAATGGCTAACTCGCTGGACAAGAAGCAGCAAAAGAGATTCGCGTGGAGGACTTTATCTCGTTCATGGAAGAGGCTACGTCGAAAGAAGTATCGGTAGCGACGGAGAAGCCTCTTGAGTCCTCCAAAGACGACACTCAATCATCAACGCCGAAACAGTCAGACACCGCGGGGCAAACGAAAATACCAGCAGCAACGAGACGTCCCCCACCACTGCAGCGCACTGAATCCTTAAAATTACTGGCGAAAGCTCCACCAAGACCATCGTCAGGCATTCAAAGTGCCCGTACGGTGGCTACTAACTCAGTGGAATTAGTGCCAACTAGTATGCAAGACAAGCTATGGAAGGCTAGACCTGCTAAGGCACCCAAAATGCCAGGAAAAGATGGCGGTACTGCAGATGCATCCCCATCTGTCACAGTACCCGCGGCAAAAGAGGCCAGTGATATAGGAACAGCCGTGGAGAAGAATACCACAAGTGTTGGACACGTGAATGAAGGCATCGCAGCCAAACGTGACTGCAACTACACTTTTCATAGTGACCCCGAAATTCGTGCCGTTGAGTTGAAACTGCGGCAGACTGCCCTGGACGCTTACCAACGTGGAGTACTACCGTTGCGTGTGGTCGCTAAATTTTTAGAAGGCGATGAGGATCGGCGCGGACGAATTCCCGGGGATAGTGGTCGTGAACGCTCTCGAAAGAAGAAGGGTGAATTGCTGCGTGTCGAGTTTCTCCAGGTATTGATGGAGCTTGGGTTCACTCTGCTCTCTGATCAAGATAATCAGGACGATGATGAAGCCAGTGGAGGACTTCCACGGCCCATGACACGGATGAATGACCACCTGTATGCTCGGCAACTAGAGCGTCTTTCGCGCTATAGACAACACATCAAAAGCGACGAAACCAAGGCACACAAGCAACTCGTGCGTGCTGTCGCCAAGTCAAAACAGCAACTACAACGTGGTAAGCTGCAGACCATGAGGGGAGAGGACAGTCTTCGAAGATTTGAGGATGAAAAGACTCAGCTACTGCGCGTTCTGTCTTACTACCGCGATGGCCACAAAAAGGCACTCGTGTACTCGCTGCTTCGTGAACAGGTAACCACCTCGCTCACGTTATTCCCATCTTTCGGAGAATTAATGTTCTTTGAACTCCCATTCGTAAATCCATACAACCACAATGACCGCTTCCGGATTGAGCTGCTATTGCCCTCATCGAGAGAGATTGCAGTGGTCCTAGATCTGGAGATCGTGCGCAACAGCGACGAGTGGACATTCTATCGTGAAAACCTCCCGCTTGCCTACGGTTTCTTGAACAAAACCACAGAAGTCGAAAACGAGATGATTGATGATCAGGATGAAGTCGTCATGGATGCCCACGACCAGCTTCGTATTCCTTTGCGACTGCGTTGGCTTGATACAAGCAACAACTTCACCCGATACGAAAGTACTGATGCAAAGAGCAAGACGAAATCGGCAATCCCCTTATCAGTGGTGATCAAGAGTTGCTCGCACGGTCACACGGCAGCGCTCTTCAATATCGAATTGCTGCCGCAGCCATTTCCTTGTCATCGCGTATTGCGCTTTTCACATCCAGCTGCATCGATCTGGCGTTGGAAATTGCGCTATCCACGTGGCAAGTTTGTCGTTTGTATGGATCCGAGTGTGGCTATGGAGTTGCTGCGCAACGGTCAGGATGAAACCAATAGCAGTGGTCTCGCGAGTTTTAGATGCCGCGTTGGGGAGTACCCAGCCTTGGAAACATTCTTTGTCGTGCTCTATGATGACAAGTACTACGCGCGCGTGTATGAAGTATGGCAGATCCGCATCCAGTCGAAACTGCGGGTGGATGTGCATGCCGTTTTGGGCCAAAGTATGCGGCATGAACTCGTGATTAAAGGTGATGGTGCCCCGAGTCGGCAAGGTGCTGTCTCAGGAGAATCGAAGCGCCACGTCAAGTGTTTCACGCCAGTGCTGCACCGCAGCATCATCCAGTTCCGCCCAGCACAGGTGTTTTCTCTGGTACCCCAAGCTTTCAATCGCATCGAATTCGCCTTTTGCGCTGTGGAAGCCGATGTAGGCAATCAGATGGTGGTATTGGTGAATCTTGTGGACATAGAGACCCACGAACTCGTCGGTGCCTGGGCGTGCACGTGACCCTTGCACTTCCCGTCATCAGCAAGACGTACGAGCTGCGACTTCCAGTGGATCGCGCCGCGCAGAAGAAGATTTCGTACGCAAATCCGTGGGATCAACCGCAGACAATCGTGTTGCGCTCCAGCGCCCCACGGCTTCTGGTACCAAAGGAGCCTGTGCTGCAGCTCCCCAGCAACGGTCAAGCTTTCCTGAGACTTGCGTTTGCCGCTCGACCCCAATCTACTGCCGCTTCTGAAGACATTTATTTGTTCATCAATGATAAGCGTACAGACCAGAGTGAGGAGTGCCTGCTCTTCCAGGTCACATACGAATGAGTATATGCAGTGTATTCATCCTTAGGCAACTGGAATGGCCGAGGAGCTCATGGATATAAACTGTGGGCATCCCTTGCTGCTCGTCCGCGCAATTCGTGCTGGAATGCAGTAAAAGCAAAACCAGTGATCAGGTTGTGACAATTGCTTGGAATTAACGGACATTTTTCGTACTCAGTGGTTTTTCACAGTCGTAAAGTTTGCTGTGCTTGCAAGTTGGTGATTCAGAGGTCCATACTTCTCTTTTCATTCAACGTGCCCGAACAAGGCTGACATCCCGGCGGCGATTGCACAATTGAGGATTGTCGCGGACGAATTCCGGGGATGCGGTCGTGAACGCTCTCGTAAGAAGAGCGAATTGTTGCTAGTAGGCGATTACACATTCAGAGTCAGCCACGCAGTCTTTGATGTGAAATATGGCGGTGTCGAGTAACAAGAATGCGGTGGTTTTGGCACAGATTCCTTTACAAGACCACTGGTGCTGTAGATTATCAGCATTGGTGCAACACTTGACACGAATCTGCCGCTATTGGACAAGGAATCTGCTGCAACTGACTCGTCGTCTCCCTTTCAACTCGCTAGATGTAGTCGGACATACTATCGAGTGTCAACCGTAGGTGTCGGCATTAACAAATGTCGTTGGCAGCCACTTTTCATCGGTTAAGAAAGACAATGTATTGTGTGGATTGGTCAATGCAGGAGACATACTGGATAGTTGTGCAGAATGGTGGAGTCTACTACGACTAGACCAAGACACAACTCAATTCTGTGCTGTGTGCTACAATGACAACTGTGGTGGTCTAGACCCCACTTGCTACATCTACTCTTCCGTAGAATCCCAAGACGATCGGACTGATGTGAAGAAACTCCTGCGCTCCGCCGCGATGGTCACGAATGTGATCAGATCGAGGAGGCACTACCGGTAGACAGCGTCTTGCAAAGGCCCCAATTGCCTCTCGCTGGGCGCGCCGTCGAAGTCCAGACTGCTGGAATTCGGACCCAGAGGCCCTGGGATTATGCATGTTGAAGTGTTCTCGGCCCAGACCGAGATCTGTACATATCAAGATCGCCTACAGCGATCCTTACACAAAGGAGCTACTGCAAAGGACACCAGGGGCGTAACCACAGTAGGGGGTATGAGGTAGCTCAAACACACCAGTTCTAAAAGATACCCGCGTGGTCACAAGCAGTTCGGCTACAGCCACAGCCGAGATACACCTTTAAACACGCCTCTCCTCGTCCCTTATCGGATTGAGTTGATGTCCATTGCATAAGCTCCATTAATGTAACTATTCGTCTGACCCCCTTAGATTGTGGAAACACGAAAAGTAGTCAATCTGTGAACAGGAATGGGCAAGCGGCACCGTGTCGAATGTGAAGGCATTTCTAGAGTTACGTGACGCAACTGGCGCTTCCTACGGCACTGGATCTATGAGATCGGCTCCAGTACGCATTCGGGGATGGCGATGTCCAATACAAAGGTTCATTACGACGAAGCTGGTGAGCACAATAAGGCTCCAGTGAGTGTAGACGCTGTTTTCTACGACGACAATTTCCAACGATGAACAGCTAGGACTTTTGAGAAGATCAAAACCTCTGCGAAAACCCATTGAAGTCGTAGTTATCAAACATACTATATATTCATAAGAAGAATGCCAAGATGGCGCTAAGTGGCCCGGTTGGACTCTGAGGCAAAGAATGGTCCTGATCCTGGTCCGATAACGAACCACAACCTACTTTCGCCTGGCTGTGAGACATGTGGGTCAGATAATAATCCCGAACGAGCTGCGGTCGTCCGTCCAGAGCTTCAGATCATGAAGGACTTCCGTTTTGTGACACCCATGGTATGGAGTCTCTTGTCATCATTACACGGAACCGGGGAGGCCCTGCAATCGCCAGATATGTGCTCGACATGAACTCGGAGTCAGTGACTCAACAAGGAATCGATGGCGTACTCTACGAAGTGAAGCCACAGGCCAATGGCCTCGCTACCGGTCTTCGTGAGAAGTGCCGAGTGCAAAAGAACTAGAAGGCGCACCAACCAAACAATACAGCACACGAGGCCACTGCTGCTTACAGCCGAATCAAAAATAATAGCCCCTAAAAGCCACGATTACAACAACTCGCTTAGTTGTTTAATGCAACCTCACTGCCTCACACTCCTGTAAGCTGGCCAGTGTGCCGAGACGCTACCCTCCTGTATGCTCCGTTCTATTGGAGTCTTGACCAAATCCTTCAGTCAGGCACTTTCCTTCAGGGCTTTCCTGGTCCAAAAAATGTATGTAGTATTGGTTTCTTTTCCTGGTACTGCTGGACTGTCCCAACATGTCCAGAACGTACCTCTTGGATCTTCCTAGTTGAGCCCACATCTCCGCTTTTGCCAACAACTCCCCGGGGTCCCTTGAAGCGTCTCGGGGTTCGAAAATAGTGTCTTTATATGAGTATGCCCAACGCTCATACTTTCTCGCGTAGCGCATGTACGTCTTGAACTCGGGAGTATTCTTGAGATTCTTGAGCTCAGCCATATTAATTGCATCGGTTCTCAACCTCAACTTTTCCAGACCGAAGACGTGGCGATTGCATCTTCGAGTAGATCATCCAACAAACGTCCTTCGATCTTGTACTCATATTGTTGGTATACCTTGTAGTTATTGTGGCTCGTGAGTGCTCTACCTGTCAGTCCTTCTAGCCCCAGCTTCTGCCTGATGGCGTCGTCGGATTTATCAAGATTGGCCCAAAAACTCGTTTTAATCGAATTCGAGGCTTTGGTCTTGAGATTCGAAAGTTTGGTCGTTAGGGACGACAGAACTCCTCTTTCTTCGGTGTCGTTCGAATCCTCTGCTGAGTCATCTGTACCAGGTGAATCACCGTCAGTAGTATCGGTCGTTTCCTCGGTTCTCAAAAATCTCTTTCCGTCGATGGCGTCATGGCTCGTGACAATTGAGCGACCTAAACTCGCCATTGAAATCTTGGTTTGGCTGGACTTTGTGGCCGATGCGAATGAGTCGCAGCAAGAGAGGACGGCCACCACTAATACTAGTAAAATGGGGAATAAACGCATGGGTGAGGTTGGAAGAAAGACAACCAACCACAGATGCTTTTGTGCTTTTAGGGACTTGAGAGCTGGTACGTGAATTGAGTACTGACAGCAACCAGCAAAATTGAAACAGCAAGGATGATGCACTTGATTGCACGGCAAATAATGTAACATGTGGGTGTATGTAAACAATTTAGGTATGTGAGTTTAGTTGAGTGGCTTCAACTTCCGAATAAATAGACGCAGCTGATCTTCATCATGAGGGCGTCAACTTGTCGCACATGCAAATGCTTTACTGATAGAGATAGCTCTCAGCAGAATAATCTGAGGACTACTTTCTTCTCCAGAACTAATTTTACTGATTTTGTAGTAAAAATTGGCGCCAGACCCGTTGTCAAACCTGTTAGGCATGTTAGCATTATAAGTTGTCGACCTTTCCTTGCTTACGATTAAGAACAACGACACTCATCCTGTATTATCCATACAAAAAGTTTATAAAAACTAAAGACCAAGTAGACAGATCATGCACATCTTCTCTGCTATTCGCCATGTGGGGAATATAGCGAGTTCAACGAATCCGTTCAGGAAAGACTGATCTACGTTATACTGCTAAGCGAAACCTTCAGCAGATAATTTAAAAAGTAGTGTTAGATACTCATTATTGGTCAGGTAGAGTGGCAGGTTATCTTAGCAAAATGGGCACGACACCAATACATGAATCAAGCATCGAGCCATATGAATCGTCCATAAGATTCTCTTTATGATGGAGCCTGGTGTGACATGCATAATGTGACTGCATGTAGACCTTTGTCATAACTGCTGCACTCAAGTGACTAGCTGGTTCGATGTAGGATGATCCACCATACTCGGATCCTTTCAGAACAATATTTGACCGAGCCAGATCTGCGACGCAAAAAAAAGTGAACAGGCCTTCTTGCTATGAGACTTTCACGATGTGCAGCGCATCATGTGCTCGGTATTTGGCTGATCCGGATTACTTGGTGCAGGCCACCTGTTCGGAGTTTCCCCTCACTTCGCATCCAGAAGAGCAAGCAGATTAAGAAAGGTCCGCCTTGTCGGAATTCAGACCCAGAGGCCCTGGGATTATGCATGTTGAAGTGTTCTCGGCCCAGACCGAGATCTGTACATATCAAGATCGCCTACAGCGATCCTTACACAAAGGAGCTACTGCAAAGGACACCAGGGGCGTAACCACAGTAGGGGTATGAGGTAGCTCAAACACACCAGTTCTAAAAGATACCCACGTGGTCACAAGCAGTTCGGCTACAGCCATAGCCGAGATACACCTTTAAACACAGACTCATTCCACTGAGCGGCTGCAGTCGCCGGCTGTCGTCCTCGGTCCACATAGTTGCAATTTCTGTCTGTCTGATGTCCACCAGGTAGAGCACAAACAAAGTTTGGGTCGATCAGCACGAAAAGTAGATGTCTAAAACCTGTACTACAGTGTGTTTGTGGGATATGGTCCTTATTCTGCAGCAATTCCGATGGTGATGACCGTATGCGCTTCTCGACGTGTGTATTTTGAAGATCTTTGGTATCATTTTGGTGCAGGTAGAGACCGAATTAGCCGAACGCAAGGATAAAATAAAATCTCCATCGGATCGGAAATGGGACTTTTGAGAGCTTACATTTTGTGTCTTAGTGTCGACGGTGCTCCTCTTTGCGCTGATATACTGTTGTAGTGGTCATACAAGCCAATTGACGAGCTCGGTGTCGTCAAAAGAGTGACGTTTACATTATGGGAGCCTCTACTGCTGCTGCTGAAGCTGCTGGTGTGCAGTTTCCACGCGTCATGTCGGTTCTGAACTGAGTGCTGCTTGATTCGATCGTGCACAGATCGGAGCTGTTTTCAGCAGCTTGTGCCGCGGAGACAACTGAAGACGATGAAGAGGACCTCTGGTTACTTTGAGTGCGCATGTGCGTTTGTTGAACTCACTCGACGTCGAAGCGAATGTTGGACAACATGTGGGCGAGTCCTGAGCTTGCGATCGATCAAGTCACATTTGTCGAGTCTTTTTTGCTTTGACGAGGCCACTTGTATGCGTGTAGTGAGACTTCCACAGTTCAAGCCCACACTAGTCGCGGTGGCTCGTTCGTTCGGGAAGGTGGTGCAGATAGTAGTTGCTATTGTCTTTGGCTGGCTGCTAGGTCAGGTTGCTCACCTCAACATCGCTAATGTACTTTTCACGTTAATCGTCTCTTGAAAGACTTCGAAGCAAGGGGCTACAGCGACAATCCACGCGGTGGGGGGGTCCTGTCAACATAGTAGTGAGTACGAAGGTTATCTATAAGAAGAGGAGGTTATCAAGCCCACAAGCAGTAGCTCTCTATAGCAACTCTAGAATCCAAGTCCATGGCAGTGTCGACGAAGCTGCTGTGGTCTGCTGGACTATCGAGCTCAAGCCAAGAAGAATGCGGACTGTCGAGGCAAACAACAACCAGACCACCAAAGATGACGAGCGTGGGAACTATCTCCTGAGCGTTGTCCCAAGACCGAGCACTTGACGTTGAGCTTCATTTTGAGTTTAGCACCATTTGACGCAAATGTGCTGCGCGCTACGAAGTGTAAACTAGACCCCAGAACCGCATAAACCAGCAGCTTCGATCAATATCCGGCGTCTCGTATGAGTGTGCGGACTACGCTATGTCAAGTGCCTGCTGCTGGTGCCAAACCAAAGCGCAGGGTTGATTGATTGATTGATTGATTGCGTTAACTTAGAGGTCCGTGCCGCCACAGCATGGAGAGATGCAGATGCAAGAGTGAAGATATACAACATGAAATACGTGAACGATACAGAGGGATGTAGCATGCAGATACACAAGATGCACATAGACAGAATGCAGGCATTCAACATGAAGTGGCGGGCGACGGATGATCTCGTGCGGTGTCGTAATCAGTTGGTGGATTGGTTGTCGGAGGACTTGGTTCAGCTTGGGACATCAACATCCAGGCAGGTTTATTGTCAGCCAGTGTATGACCGCCCTGTCGTGTGGACCTCAGCGACGACGAGTGTCAGTTTGGCTCCTGCGCAATCTGCAGTTGGCTCGGTGCGCCAGATATTTCAGGTCTCTGAGGTAGTCAGTGAGGCACGATGCGACGGCTGGTCGAATTGAGCGGTAGACTTCACGGACTTAACCCTCGTAGCAGTCTTGATACTTGTGGCGGTCATGGTAGACTTTGAGGTCTTGCACTCGAGTGCTTGACGATGGGCCTTCCCGCTTCGTCTTGCTCCTGCCACTTCGAGTTGCGGTCGTAAATACGAGGGTCGACAGGCTTGATCTGCAAGCAGTTTTGCTGGAGCACATGGGCTCCGATTTAAAGTCCATGACCTCCGTATGGACACGTTCAGTTGCCATTTCGTGTTGATGCTGGAGCCTTTCCTTGTCGGTGGCGAGGAACACTTTTCCTCCATCTCCATCTCGCGCTCGAGTTTGTGTGCCAGGTCCTGTTCTGTGGACTGCAGGACGTGTACTTATGTCTGGAGGTCATCTTGCTTTTATTCAAGCCTGCGAGAACCATCTCTGTAAACGAACGGGACCTGGAGCTTCTCCGCTGTGAACTGAAGAACGCTCGAGACCAGGGACATCAATTCGAGGACAAGCACTCCACCACACGAGCCGAGCTAAACGCAGCCGTAGCAGCTCGTAGTAGGCTCGGACAACTGCAAGATGACCTGGAGGATCCCCAGCGTCAACACGAAATGGCAACTGAACGTGTCCATACGGAGGTCATGGACTTTAAATCGGAGCCCATGTGCTCCAGCAAAACTGCTTGCAGATCAAGCCTGTCGACCCTCGTATTTACGACCGCAACTCGAAGTGGCAGGAGCAAGACGAAGCGGGGAAGGCCCATCGTCAAGCACTCGAGTGCAAGACCTCAAAGTCTACCATGACCGCCACAAGTATCAAGACTGCTACGAGGGTTAAGTCCGTGAAGTCTACCGCTCCAATTCGACCAGCCGTCGCATCGTGCCTCACTGACTACCTCAGAGACCTGAAATATCTGGCGCACCGAGCCAACTGCAGATTGCACCGGGGCCAAGCTGACACTCGTTGGCGCTAAGGGCTTGGGAACTAGTGACAACGTCGTGTACAATTTACTTCCACATAGTGCTAAAGTAACAAGGCCAAGAAGCGTAAACCCCTTCCTCAAAATGCTTGCTCCTTCTGGTTATGAACGAATGAGAGGATATTCGCAATATGAATGCTCTACATGTAGTTGCTACTGTAAAATCGTAGGAGCCCATCAAGACCTACACTGTGAGCAGCGCATTAGCTCAGCCGCACAACTCGATCAGGGAGTTCAATAAGCGCAAAGTTGGCGCTCAGATTGTGGCATTTTGCTTGGAATTAGACGGCTATTTGTCGTGTTCAAAGGCTGTTCAGAGTCGTAAAGTTTGTTGTGCCTGCAAGTTCGCGCAGATCCAGTGCTTGAACTTGATAATGGGAGTTCGTGTAAACGTTCAGGTTCTCGAGCGTCGTCTTTTGATGCTCCACATGGATAGTTCAAGCTGCTGCCAACAGGTGCAAGATGATCATTTGAAGTTTACATGTATGATGCATGGTGTTACAAGATGCAATCGTAGATGTTGCACCACCTTTCTTTTGCTACGATCATACAAGAGTACGCTCAAGTAGTCTGTCTTGTATTTGGCCTACCGACTGGAGCGATAATCTCGAGTTGGTCACTAGCTTGGTGGTGCTGCATCACGCTTCAAGATTTTTATCTAATCGTAATCA
The DNA here is from genome assembly GCA_008080845.1 of Phytophthora kernoviae. Classification (NCBI taxonomy): domain Eukaryota; phylum Oomycota; class Peronosporomycetes; order Peronosporales; family Peronosporaceae; genus Phytophthora; species Phytophthora kernoviae. The sequence continues at coordinate 107,682 of VKKV01000135.1, read as the reverse complement.
AAAATCTGATTGGCTTCATTTTCTTCCAAAAATGTCATCTGTCAATCAGGTTGTATATGATTGGCTGGTAAATTGCTCCTCCTTGAAGTTGCAAAGCTTTTCGAACGTTAAATAGTGATGCTTTTTGCGTCTTTTCCTGGCGAACGTCTCTACCGAGGAAAAGGCATTCAGCAAAATGACAGGAAGCGAACAGGTCGCCGCCAAGAAAAACTTCTTTAGAGCCATCAAACCAGCGCCCGTAGGATCCCCAAGCACAAAACCAAGAAACTACTACAGAATCGACAGACCAACGACGTCGCAGAACCAGAGACAGAGAACGCAACTCTACCCGAAGAAGCACAAGAACTCAAAAAACGACTACAATCAAGTCGCACACCACCAACACGCTTCAGCTTCTCACGGTTACGACGCGTTGTGGTGCCGCCCGTGCAGATACCACCGGAGTTGGCCGCCCCCAACGCCATCTCCAACATCGTGGGCGGAGCCAAGATCCCCATGACCAGGGCTATGTGGAACCGCCACCGCGCCAGGATGATGCGGCGTCTGCCTGGCCGCATCGACGAGAGGGTGGCGTGGTAGAGACCAAAAGAACCCTCTAGGTACATTTTTCTTTATTACTCCTCGGTTTTGACGTCTACGTGCATCATGTAACAGTACAAGAATATATTCTCACTAATATTTACCACATGAAGATTCTCCATGTGCATCGCTGTAAAGCAAGCGGTGCTTGAAGCAGAATTGATAATTGCCATATTGGCAATTGGAGAGATCAATATTAGATGCCAGGTGTTCACGGTGCAAATACCGGATAATATGTCCGATATGCTGCCTTAAACCTCCCTGGGAAGAAGGCCATCGAACATTCGATGGCGTCCGCCTGCAATGAACGCAAGACAGTCAGGCCGCTTCGCTGAATCTTCAACTCATGAATTTTGAAGACGTTCGCCGCCAACAGCATGCGGCTGTCAGTCACTCCTGCTCAAGCCACAATCCAGTCTCTTCAGAGGGTGCCTCGGCGCTCTCCATAGCCCTACCAAGTGTCAGCACCATAGTGAGCAAGGAGTTCACTCAGCTCTCCAACCTCTTCGCTAGCTCCAATAATGATGAAACCGTACACGCGTTCAACAACGCTGCAGGAGAAAATGCATAGGCCAAGCTAGTTCAAGTCCTCTACCAACTTAAGACGTTGCTGTCTTACAAGATAGAACGAGTCGGCAGGCTTCTGATCGAACGTGGGGAGGAGAACACGCCCGAAACGTGTTCGAACTGCAGGGTCTGAAACAAGACCTCTGTGGCAGCACCTGTATAGGTGCGCGCCTGGCTGCGGAGTCCTGGATAAGGAAATCAATGCTGCCAAATGAATCTCTTCGCTTCGAAGAGCTCAATCGGCGATGCCTTCATCGAGAGGAGCCTGCTGGTGCTATAAGCCCAAGAAACCTCAGTAGTTAGAAGAGAGCACTAAGTTTCATTAAAGATGGATCCAACCCTAGGATTATATACTAATATAGGACGTCTTCCTGCCACACTAAACTAGATAAACAACTTTAATATCCTTCGTCACACTAAAATAGGATCACCAAGTTGCAGCAGGTATCATCGCGAGAACGAGACGACGCCCTTCAGCTAGTGGCGACTTGGTGCGAGCTGTATCGCTGCTCCCAGCTACAATTACCACTTACCTTCTCCACCGTGTGGTCGACATACATATCCTCCCCATATCTGAAGTTTCAAGCGCTAACTCGTCCGTAATCGTTAAGAAATCGTTAACTAACGTGTGGGTTAATTCTATATCAAGATGGATAAAAAGCAGCAAGAACGTGAAGATCTCGACGCCGCCAGAAGCGATTCTGACGGTGGGAATGAAAACGAGATGACGCCAAATACACAGGAACGATGCGGTGGCCATAAAAGCGTCGGGGAGGCCTCGTTCTCGCCCTCTAAAGCTGTGCATGAGCTGGTGCAGAAGGCCATGTTGGCCTGCTTCGTTACGGAGAAATACACGTCACTGGAGCGCGATCAATTGGTTCGAGACATACAGAATATCACCAGGTCATTTGCCAAGCGGTTGCTGCTGTCTCCGGAGGATTGTGAGGCTCAAGACGACCCCCAGGCGCAGTATGTGCTGCCCAGAGAGCGTGTGGTGCCCCCTCGGCGTATTTCTCCTTCCACGACAACGGTCGCATGCACCTCCCTATTGTGGACTGGAGTGCATTCCGTGGGTACTCTGTCGCAGTCTGGATCAATGTAGATTTCTGTGTGGCCGAAGCCAAGAAGGAAATTTCGACTGGAGATTTGTACGCCAAGTTCAACCTCTTTCGCTTCACCAACGGATCCAATACTCGGAGTTGAAGCTTCGTTGGAGTATAGTGAGGACACGAACAGTGAAGGAAACCATGGGGTGCTGTTGAATGTGAGCTCCTGCGCGCCAGGAGCGTCGAGTGATACCAAGAAGGCTCTGAGCTCGGCGTCCGTTGCAGCTTCATCATCACTGTATTCGCCAGAATGGCGACGGATACAGTATGAAGTCAATCTGGTGCCCGGTGAATGGCATCTATTGGTGATCTCGCATTCGTTGCATTACGTCAAGAAGAGCAAAGTCACGTGCTATGTGGACAACAAGCTCCAGTTTCGAGAAGAGCTCGTATACCCCTCGGGGTTGGTCACTGCGTCAAAATGCACTGTTGGAGGGGTCGGAACACGAAAACCAAAATCGCTAGTGTGGCCATGTACCACGACGAGCTCTCGAAGGGTACGATTGAGCTGATGTATGCATTGGGACCCATGGTATCTTCGTTTAACCGGTGGGCAGCGGCGTTGCTGCCAAGTCAAGCCGTCTCGTCGCAGGCACGCACGAACTTGCATTGGGAGCTTCTCCGCTAGCTGTTCCAGAGAACGATTCCTTTGCGGCATTTTGCAAGCTTCACGCTGTATTTGCATTTAGTGCGCAGAACACTGTCAACGAAGACTACGCTGATCTTGGAGTAGAATGGTTATGCGAAGGCACAACACCCAGCAGTAACGGGAAGTGGCTGGCCCTCGAGAACACTGTGGGTGCGTCTGCTGAAATTCAGCAGCGAAACGCACGTCTTGGCAAGAACACACAAAAATGCTGTTTCCGGAGTGCCATGCAGTGTGGTATCGATCCATCGGCGTATCAGCACTACCAGTGCTGCTAGATTATATTCTTACAGCCTACGAACAAATCGGTCAAAATCAAACATCTGCGGAAGCAGATAGCTCAGTAGCAGACGGTAAGCCGCCACGACATGGGGAGCGTCCACTGACTGCGGTCGTGGAAAGTGTGGTGGTTGATTTGTTGTGGATTCTTAAGGGCATGCTTTTGAGCAACGTGGCCAACCAGCAGGAGGTACTCCAAAACTACGTCTTCCACATGCTTTCACACGTTATGGTACTCCACAAGGATTGCCTCTCTGTAATTTGGACACCGGGGAGTATTGTGGTTTGCGTGGAAGTAGTGAAGAGCTTGTTTTGGATGATGCCGTCACCAAAAGAGCCTCGATTTGAGCGAGAATCATCCATATCACGTTTCTATATGGGCGACGAATCCACTTTTCGCATCTGGGGTCCGTGCGATCCTCATGGATTACCGATTGTGGACACGAGCGGATTATAAGACACAGTCGATTTACAATCATCAACTGTATGGGCTAGCCTGTGAGTATCCGCGTGCATTTAACGATATGCAGTCAGTCTCAAAAGTGCTGCAAATTTTGGGCAGCTTTTATTCGACCCCACAATCTTCGCGGACAACCGGTGAGAGCGAGGCAAGTCAAAATTCGCAGCAGCTGAAAAAGCCACATGACAAAGACCACCACTGGAAGCAGCAGTGCATTCAGAGCTTAGTGGAAGTAATTGAGGTTTGCTTGACGAATCAGAGCACGCAGGTGCATGAAGTACTGGAGCAGGAGGTCATGGAAACAACCTTCGCTCGGGCAAGCACTCCTGGGGGAACTGGTGGAGGATCTAGTGCTAGCGGCCCTGGTCCATCGCCGTCTCCGTCTGCTCAACCTTCGTCATCTTCTTCACCTTCGATGGTGGTGCCCGGTCGCAAAGGCGGTGTGTTCAGCATCAACCTAGAAAGCATTGTGTGGAGCGACCAGGCAATGTCGGATGCAACTTCTTCTGAGGTAACCACGGAGGAAAAGATCAATACTGCCGCGAAGAAAAGTGTTCTACACACTGTCCAAGTTCGTTTCGCTCTGGTTCGTGATCTCCGTGCTGTGATTCGGTTTTGATGACTAGTAATGATGCAGCCGTGTGCACATCGATACTGCTTTTGTTGCGCCGACTCGCGGTATCCTTTTGGATATGCGCTTTGCCTTGGTTAGCTCGAGTGTTATGGACTGTCTGCTATATTTGATGAATGATCGGCGAAATGATCTTGGTACCAGTGATGCGAGCACTGACAACCCCGACAGCAGAGGTAGATCACACGTTTCCGTTCATGTTCGCATGGCCTGCGTCCCACTATTTATCTATCTACTGGACTGGTTGAGTCCATCGAAGGGCGCACTGTGTGGTGCGGTCTCGAGGAACATTTGCGTCTGGTATTAAATGGAGAAGGAAGCTTCTCTGTCGGCTTCCTAGAGCTTATGATGGAATTTTACTTTGACCCAGCATGGTTATTGGGCGTTCAGCATAGTATTATTATGAACGATCCGTCCAAAAAGACTCGTTGCTCTTTCCGATCGCTCTGAATGCGGCAAACAAAGCTTTGGCGACACATGAAGGGGGCATCGCAGTCTCCTCACCAGGTCTTGTCATTCCTGGCGAGTTAAGTACGGGAATTGGTGGGTTAATCGAGTGGATTAGGATGGCAAACCAATTTGTGGGCAAACGGCTACAGCTGACATGGGAGAAACGAGCCGCTGTCATCCGAATGACAGCACTGCGAAGTTTGTCCAATGTTGGTGGGGCTGCTCATGGAAAAGACGATGAGGAGAGCTCTGTGTTGGCAACTGACATGTTTGATGAAGGCGTCAGCGGGATCCTGAACTTGCCTCTTCGAGGTATATTGCCGTTTTTGCCGATTTTACTTGGAAGAAGCACCCCACATTTCCGCGAAAAGGTCTTGATGGACATCAATGTGAAGCTTAAAACGGATGAAGATCTTCAGCAGCAGTTATTGCTAATGAAGAAGAGCTGGGGTGAGGCGCTGCTGGAGCTATCTCTGACGTGTTCTGTTAGTGACGATCATACTAATAAAACTAATGAGGGGGGGACAGCGGTAGCGATGAAGATGATTGTGGTCGGGCGTACAGCTTTGATGCAAGCAAGACTGGAGAAGATTTAGTGCTCGATACGATTGTGTCGTTGCTATGTATGGCAATGAGCAACACCCACGGCTGGCGATCCTTCACCCATTTACTGTTCGCTCTAAAAGGAATCCAGGTGAAATATGAACCCACGACAAGGAGCTCACCTGCGCTATCTTCGTTGCCACCACTGTCTCAAGTATCACAGTACGGCAATCAGCCCGAACTCTTGCAGGAGCCGCTTAATTGGGTTTGTCGTGTGGTAGGTATCGTTCTGCAGCGTATGGCGAGGAGCCGAACGATTTTATCTCGAACACTGGCGGAGAATGTGCAACGATTGCTGTTCCTGGTTCACGAAACACTCCTTGTTCTGCCGTTGAAGGCAACTTCTGGAGAAGCTACAGATTTGATCTTAGAGCCACCCAACAAATTCACGTGGTCGGAATCGCAGCTTTTCCTGCTCAACGCAGTTCTGGATATCTGTACACGATTGGTTGAAAGTACGCACAAGATTCACCGTGTGGGTCTTTTTCCTGGTCTCCAGATACTGCAGCACGCACTTCCTTACGTCTCTGGAAAACCTATGATGGAGCGTATGGTAGACGCACTGGTGCAGAGTTTTCAGCAGGAACTTACTGCAGGCTCTGCGCTGAGCGTATACGAATCAGTGCCAACTCGTGATGTATTCCTTCGCGCTCTTGTCGATCTCCGGCGGGCACTTGTTGTCCACCAGAAGCAGGAACTACTTGTCCTGTTGCGAGGGTTAACTCTTCGAATTTGCACGTCTGGGTCATTCGATGAAGAGTTAGGTGTCGCTGGCCTATCAGTACGCGATCTTGGCGAACTTACTGAACAGCAAGCAGTGGAAGCGGTATTAGACTCGTTGGCGTTATCGATTAACGATACAGAGTTACATGAACGCGAAGAGATGGAGGACATGGTGCCGTATTTTCCAGTAGCTAAGGAGCTACAGAAACCACCGCAAGAAACAGTCGATGCCACTGAAGATGCTGCTAGCTTGCTATCATCAGGCGATGGTAAGAAATATGCTAGCGTGGAATACGCTGATGACAACGAGCGAGTTCTCTGGGCAGCACTTGAAGTTGAGGAGAATAGGATGCTGGCAACACTGCGAGATGTAACGTATCGCGAGCAGCAGCGCGTGACGACCGCACTCACAGTACAGCGGGAAAAGGCAAGAATGGACACGCAAATTATGGTTGAAGCACGAATTCATCTTTCGCTCGCAGAATCAACATGCTTCCTTACACCATGAGGCACCAGAGACATCGGCAGCCCTTCAGAAGACACGTATGTGGCGTCTTGGGCTGTACGAGACGCCTTTCCCGTCTAGGATGCGACGCACGGTAGACATAGATCTGCAGCTAAGTTCAGAGAAAATGTTGGCACTAAACCGCGAAGGCTATACGAGCACAGGTATAGAGGTGATTGTGGACGCCAGGGATTATCGACGCCGACAGTCTTCGGCTCTATCTCTCCCTTTAGAGATGCTCCACAGCCTAGAAGGCGACACAGGGGAAGCCCACAACCTCGCCGAACACATCAGCTGGTGAACGCTTGCTAGAACGTGTTGGTCGAGTCGTGGCGCAGCAACGCGGAGGCGAAATTCGGGATATTACGTCGGATGATACACTTCCATCATCCGAGCTGGCGGATACCTACGTAGCTAGTACAGACAACGGTGACAAGGGTGGTGATGAAGTGGGTGTGCGAGCTGCCGCCGATGAGGAACCTTTGATGAATACAAAGGGCCTCCTTCTGCAGTTAGTACGGGGCCCGATGATGAAAAATTAAACGCTTCAGCGTCAACCACCATTGCACCCGCTGCAAAGGGGCTGTTGTCTTGGGGCAGGGTGATAAGGGTCTAGACCCAGGTATCGCCGTGGCTCCAGATGATCAAGTGTACGCAAGCGCAACGTGTCGGCGTGTGATTCCAGAAGGAATTGTGTTTGGCCGACTTTCGCTCTGCAACAAGCATATCACCTTCGAGCCTCAGCAGGAGCTACCCGAGGACGCTCAAACTCCAGGGGGAGTTGCCTCTGGAACTACAGATTTTGATGATAACACTCTTCCTGTGCTGCCAAGTACTAGCGTTGACGAAGCCGCACCGGGTTTGCATCGATGCTGGCGATGGAGGTACACGCATCTCGTTGGTGTTTATCTTCGCCGCTACCGTTTGCGCGACTCTGCAATTGAGATTTTCCTCCGCAATGGTAGCACCCACTTCCTAGACTTTCCACTAGCCACCAAACAGCGACGCAATGAACTCGTGCGAGTATTATACTCGTTCCTCCCTCGGAGTATCCCCAAACAGTGGCCAGGACGTGTTATTCCACACTTGTCAACAACTACCAAGGCGTGGCAGAACCGACAGATCAGCAACTTTGACTACCTCATGGCGTTGAACACATTTGCTGGGCGAAGTTTTAACGACTTGACGCAGTACCCTGTGTTCCCTTGGGTGCTATCAAACTATGAGGACTCTACCTTGGACCTAAGCGACCCGCTTAACTTCCGAGATCTGTCGAAACCTGTGGGTGCGCTAAACGCGGCGCGGCTGGAAGAATATTGGGATCGCTATCATTCATTCGATGACCCTGTGATCCCGAAATTTCTCTACGGTTCACATTACTCTACGTGCGCGGGAGTCGTGCTATTTTTCCTCTTCCGACTGGAACCTTTTGCAACATTGCACCAAAAAATGCAGGGTGGCAACTTCGATCTGTCTGACCGGCTGTTTTTTCCATTCAGGAGACTTGGCGTATGTGCAATTCGCAGATGTCTGAAGTCAAAGAACTTACACCAGAGTTCTTCACTAGCGATGGTAGCTTCCTGCGCAACAGGAACGACTACGGGCTGGGCAAACGTCATGATCAAAAGTGGTGGGAGACGTGCAGTTACCGAAGTGGGCGCGAACCCCCGAGGAATTCGTGCGAATCCACCGCGCGGCTCGAGAGTGAACACGTCTCGCGTCATTTGCACTCATGGGTAGACCTCATCTTTGGCTTCAAACAGCGTGGCCGGGCATCACTTCAGGCAAACAACGTGTTTTACTATCTGACGTACTATGGTGTTGTCGACTTGGATAAGGTGGAGGATCCTTTTTGCGAGAATCCATGGAGCTGCAGATCGCGCACTTTGGACAGTGCCCCATGCAGCTCTTTGCTACTCCCCACCCCAAACGACATGCCGCTTTTGCGCGCAGTGCCGTTGGAAGAATAGCGCCTGCCGCGGCACCCAATACCAATCCAACCTCTGGTCTAACAAGTCCCCGCTAAGTGCCGGATTCCCTGGTGGAAAGGGAGAAGGTAGCTCTAACGGGCCTGCCACTAATATCCCGCGTCCGCTTTCACTGGCATTCCAAGACTTCTCGCCTGTTGCGCAGGAGAAGCGTCGAAACTGGAGCCCTGTAGCTGCCATAAAGCCTATCGCACCCAGCAGTATTAGGTTGCTGAAGATCTTACCGGACCGTGTCGTCAGTGTGAACGAACTTGGAGTAATTGAAGTGTACTACTGGAAGCTAGTCCCAAAACCAGCCCCGCCACTACCCTCTTCACCGATGATAGGCTCTGGGACTGAGTCACCAAAAATGGTAGGGATGTCTCCTAGGACATTCCCTGCCGGCGAGGATGCAGAGAAGATGGTTGATTCCGCGAAAATTATCACACCCCAAGCTGAATCCCAGCCCAGTAGCGAACCAGACGCAATACCTGTTAATGCAGCACCGAGCAGTGAAGAGGAAGCTGGTTTGGAGACTGTGAACGATTGTCCATGGCTGCTAGAAATTGTCCGTGATTTGTCCCCGTTCGATTACATTCCACGTATACCAGTATTTGATCAGGTTCGACACGATGAGGAAGAAATCGACCAACATAGACACTATCGTGGATTCCCCGTAGCTATCTCCCGAAATGGGAGGGTCCTTGTATCTGGAGGTGCCCGCAGCGGTGCGCTTCACTTCCGTTTGCTTGACTTGGACAATGGCCATGTGATCGGGAAGGCTAGTGTGGTTGGGCACAATGCCGCAGTAACGTGTTTAAGTCTCGATCGATGGAGCTATCGCAGCCATAATCACGTTGCCACCACTACTACACATGAAGATGAAGAGCTGGTGGTATCTGGGTCGCAGGACGGCACCCTTGCACTATGGCGCCTCTCGCGTGTCAAACCTGATATCCTTTTCCGTTTGCCGCGTGTGTCACCTCGTCCGATCCAGATCCTGCGTGGCCATATGAGCCCTATTGTAGATTGTTGCGTAAGTACTTATGCGGGGCTTGTTGTCTCATGCTCCCGTACCGTCGCTATGACACACTTCCTCTACGACGAGGGGCAAGTTGCATTTGTACTCGAGGTTGCTGAAGATGGAGGTGAATTCACACACGTGCGTGTCTCCGTTAAAGGCTACATCATTGCTATCACCAGCATTACACGAGTTGTGAACGTTACTGACGCGGGCACTAAGGGTGAAATTGAAGCGGAGAAACAAACGCCATCCAAGGTGGCGATATCAAGTGTGTGCCAGATATTTAATCTGTCCGGTGTGTTGCTTCAGTCGCATCACCTTCCAGATGAAGAAGTGTCAGACGTGCAGGTCTCAGCTGAAGGTGATTTGATTTTCCTGACACTCTGTCCTGGGGTTATTCGCATTTGTCGTATCGAAGAGTAAGTGCCTTATGTCGTTAGCGTGTCGTTGGCCCCGAGCAAAATAACCTGACGTGTATGATCGTGTGTACTCCTACAGTTTTGTCACGGTGCAAGAATACGTATCACCATCTGCTGGCGCGACGATCTCAGCGACGTGCTTTGGCCCAAAGGAAGCTGTGATCCTGCTAGCCTCAGGCCACGACGACGGGACGCTGTCGCTGCAGTTGCTCCCTGATGCCAGTGGCTCGGTGTCGTTCCTGGCCAATGTGCGTAGGTTACTTGGAGTATCGGCGAAACTCAAGCGAGTCAAGGGTACTGTGCAGCATGCACAGACACTAGCTATGTCAACTCTGGACAATGCCAAAGCTGTAACGAGCACAGCCCGTGATATCGCTGGTGAAGCTCTCGGTGAGGCAAAAGTCATGATGCGAGGGTTTTTCTCGTACCTTCAGAAGCAAGCATAAGGCTCCACAACACTACCATAAAAATTATAGAGAAGTAAAGGTTGCCGTTCAATAGCAATTCGTATACTATATACAGCACACGCATAGAAGATGTCTTTATTGATGCGATCCTAAGTCATTGAATTCTATTTCACGGTAGAAGGCAGTTAAGATATATTGGCTCAATTTCTCTCCCTCTCTTTGTGGTTGGTGTCATATTCTTTTCGTCGTTGTCTTCACCTACGATCTACAGCAACTTGTATGGCAACGTCAGACTCGTTGAAGCCAAGTGCGTCAGCGCGCTATGATTGGCCATCCGCCCCTCAAGCCGTTACGCCTCTCCCGTGCTCATCACTAAAAACAACTGCTCCGATACGCATCAAGTCCGTCCATTCCCGAATTTGAGCCCGTACAAGTCCAGCAAGCAAAAAGGTCCGATCTCTCCGTAAAGATTTGACTAAATGGCGCCCAATTCCGGCAAACAATCCCTCCAAGAGCAAGACGAAAACACCAGTCTGCTGCCTGTGAAGCAACATGCAAGACCCCAGTACCGCTCTATCATCGTGAGCGTCTGCTCCTACATCCTCGTGACAGAGTTCTGCGAGCGACTGGCGTACTATGGACTCTCCGGCTCCCTGCCGATCTTCTTCCACAGGAACTTGGGGCTCAGCACAGTGCTGGCCACAGAACTCAACAGCACCTTCACGTCGCTTTCTTATCTCACGCCCTTGCTCGGCGCCTATGTGGCGGACCGCTATCTCGGCCGCTTCGCGACGATCATCGGGTTCTGTCTGCTGTACATCGCAGGCTTGGCTCTGTGTGTGTTTGCATCTCTTCCTGCAGTATCGTCATTGCCGCTCTTCATGCTGGGGTTGTTTGGAGGCGTGGGCTTCGGAGCTGGAGGCATCAAACCTAATGTTGTTGTCCTGGGAGCTGATCAGTTCGACGTGTCTATCCCTGCTCAACAGAGAGAGAAGGACAGTTTCTTCAATTGGTTCTATTGGGCGATCAATATTGGCGCCACCTTCAGTTACGGTGTGCTCACCAACTTGGCTGTGAATGGTCTACCACCGTATATCTCTGCAGACTATGGCTTCTTCGCGTCCTTCGCCATCCCGTCCGGTGCTTTTGTACTGGCTGTGACTGTGTTTTACATGGGCAAAGGACGTTACCGTCGCGTTCCGCCCAAGGGCAGCGCCCTGAGCAAGTTCTTCGCCGTGCTGATTGAAGCTGGGTCGCGTTCGCGTCGTGGAAAGCTTGTACTGAGTGGTGGACTGGCATTCGTGCCAGGCATTGTGCTTACGACGGCCTCGTACTTTATCCAGGACGAGTTTACGCATATGGCTGTAGCACTAACGGGTGCTGGTGCAGTGGCCTATGGGACTTTCGTACTCGTGTTCTCTGGTGCTATGACTGACTGGCTGAAGCTTGCTACTCGCACTCGCGGTGGGTCGTTTTCGTCGCAAGAAGTGCAGGACGCGATGCAAGTCGTACGTCTTGCGCCGTACTTGGGCATCATTATCATTTTCTGGGCAGTTTACGGCCAGATGAACTCGAACTTTGTGGTGCAAGGCTGTCAGATGGATCTGCGCGTGAAGGGTAACGACGGAGTGCTGCTGTCGTCTGCGATGCTCAACGTGGTTGACTCAGGTGTGATTCTGATCTTCATTCCCGTGTTCGACCGATTGCTGTATCCGTTCTTGACAAAGCTTGGCATTTACCCGACGCTATTGCGCAAGGTGGGCACTGGTCTTGTTTTCTCGATGCTAGCAATGATAGCTGCAGGGTTGACCGAGCAGGTTCGTAAGAGCAGACCGATGATCGAGGGTGTGTCCTCGAACTGCAGTGCAGTGGGTGAAAGTCTGCCAATGTCGTCGCTCAGTGTGTGGTGGCAGACGCCGCAGTACGTTCTCGTGGGTGTGAGCGAGATCCTCACGAGCATATCTTCCTACGACTTGTTCTACTCGGAGGTCCCCGAATCTATGCGCAGCGTGTGCCAGGCACTCAACCTGCTCACCACCACGCTAGGCTTCATCGTGGCGGGCGCGCTAAATAGCATTTTTCGTTCTGGATCACGAGCGACCTCAATGACGGCCACCTCGAGTACATCTACTACATGATGGCGCTACTCGTCTTGGTGCTACTGGTGGCTTTCATGTTCGTGTCACAGTCCTTCGAGTATCACGTGCCGCCTCCGGGCCTTGACTCCGTCTCCGGTTTTCGCCAGCGCTCTCACGTGCCGCCAGAGAGCTACGCAAGAAACTGCAGTTCCAGCGCAACGGCAGCAAATAAACGGCTTGACTGCCAAGTCCTACATTAAGATAGGAAACATAAGTCATGTAATTAGGCAAAATAGTTTCAAGTCTTACTATTTCATCGCACGTGTGTAGACACCTGTGCTCTTCGAAAGGTGTCTGCAGCATACTTAAATAAATGAGATGAATGATCCAACACTCATCTATGTGGCACCCCGACGGGCAAATACACTCATTTTTACGGCACTAAAGACGAAAAGAGCGCTGCGTTGCACTGGTCAAGTTCTCTCCCCCCTGAGATACATGAGTTCATGCAGACATTGTCGATGCACACAATACTACCAGATCTGCATTGAATCACCCCCACGTGCCTTGCATCGCTTTCAGAAGCAAAGAGTAGAGCATCTGGCCAAGGAAAGCTAGACTTCGCAGAATTTTCGATTGACTGCGTCATTTTGGTCTACCTGTCGTTCAGTATTGTGCACCAAATAAGTGAATGTGTCGGGTTCCAGGCGTGCCTAGCGCCTGCTCCGGGCACCAATTCCTCAGGTACGCGTACTATTACCTGCTGGTGAAAACGGTTGGGTGATTGGACACATGAGTAAACATTTTTAGACGACGACAGGTTTTGGTGCGTTTGTAGTGAATACTAGTCGGATGATAGCGCTTCAACCCGCAAATGATAGCTTTCCTAATGATAAGCACGCTATGAGAACAATGATGTCGTTCTCGTAGCGCGCAGTTTAATTTTTTAAAGCTATTACTACGGGAACGGCCCTTTTGGGGTCTCTGTCAGTGAAGCATTACTCAGTGCGACCTCCTCAGTGCTTTTCGGTGCCGTCGAGTGTCAGACTCTAGACTCTTTACCCAGAAAAGAAATACTTGTCAAGTCGATCGTGACCACACGATCTTTGGCATCCTGCTTGAAGCGTCGCAACAAAGATATCCATGTCAGCGCTCACTTGACATTTTCTCCTGACAAGCAAACCAACCTCCATTCAATGCAGATTCAAACTTGTTCTCCGTCCAGTGTGGCCTTGCTGTTACTGATCACGACCCTGGTCATGAAGGTAGCAGCCGAGGAACCTGAACTCGTCCCCATCGGTGACGTTCTGAATGATCAAGAGGCGATTCCCGGTCCTTTCACCCCTGAGAACCAAGAGGCACTGGCCAATTTGGTCGGTGAGAGCGAAGGTCTCTTTACCGGGACCACGGAGGACGCGTTACTACCAGGAGAGGAGGCTCTGATCGCAGCAGAGCCACAGACACAACCGGACAACTTCTTCCCAATGGACGAACGTAATACTGCAGTACTGGACCTCGTGAACCAGTTCATGGGTCAATACGAAGATGAAGTGGGGCGGACATCACTCAAAGCTTCGGTACTGCAAGTACTGAAAGCTGAGAAGACGGAGCCAAGAGAAGAGACTCAAGAGATTGAAATTGGCACCGGAGGTGAAGATGCGATTGAGCTCGTGGAGAACGATATCAGTCAACTGATCCGAGTGTATTTACTGGTGAACTATGGTTTTCAGACGAGTATGTTGGAGTCGTCACGTCCGTATGTGTCGGTACTGAAGCTCACTATGGACTGTGTCAATGACACCACTGGAACTCAAGTGATAGAAGATCTGGAGTGTGATATATTGGAGCATGTAGATCTGCCGAGAACCAAAGGGTCCACGCAACAAGTGGGGTCCGCCATTCAACACGAGATCGCTAATGTAGCTCCAGCGTCGTTCTTACAGAACCACACACTCAAGGTCCAGTACGATGCGGTGGAGATGCAAGATATCGCTATGGACACTGAAAATGACATCGAGACCATGACTTATGTGCGCTTCCGTGTGGCGGATAGCAGTGGTCAGTTCAGCGAGCAGGACTGTATGGTTGTCGTCCTGCAGGCGCGCGGTATCAACACACTCATGTACACTGACTCAGTCTGCTTTGACAGCGCCTCCAAGTCGGCGGTGCTATCAGCGTACGAGTACGCATCGAACAACCTGCCTGTGGGTGCGCTGATCTTTGCGGCGTTCTGTGGAGCCATCGTTGGTGCTGTACTGCTCATTCGTCACCGCCGGAAGAATCAACGCTACGGGTACTCGTACGTACGCTCCAGGTGCCTTCGCATGTTCCTTCGCAGACTGAAAGTGGCGTCAAGTACATCGATTCGACCTCCCCAGCCACGGCTTGTTAAAGCTGTCGGTTCGCTCTGTACTTCTTCCTTTGCCTGCTGCAACATGCATGTTGATTGATTCCGTAATGAAAGTGATACAGCTTCTATTCAATTTACTTGATTAGCACTCATTATCGCTTTGTCTCGCCCTTGCCTTGCCAGTACTTCTTGTAGGATTTCTCGTGCTTGACCAGCTTCTTGGCGAGTTTCTTGCGTTGACTCTTTGTGAGAGGTTCACCATCTTCATGCGTCGGGAATCCATCAGCGTCGAAGGTATCAAAGCGACCAGCAAAGTCGGGCGCGTCTCGAAACAACGCTGATGGTAAGATCTCCATCAGGGCCTCAAACTCGCGCTGCTTCTGTGCCAACACCGCCTTTGTTTCATCTTCTACTGCATCCTCCACTCCCGCTTCTGTTTCTACCCTGGATGCTGCCTCGCGTTCTGTAGCTGAAAGCCGCTTGAACACTGATCGTCCAGGGGCGAGGTCTTCAATCTGAACACCGATAGGAGGTAGTTCTTCATTGCGAAGCGCGTCACACAGCTCGAGCACACGTGCGTTGCCGGGCTGCTTGGGGTCGCGCAGAGCCTCTCTCGCACAGCGGCACGAAACTTGACAAGCGACTGGATCAATACCTCCTGTTCCTCAGAGTTGATCAGGTCGTCAGATTTCTCCCACTGCTGCAGCTCTTGCACTTGGCCTGGGGTCGTAAATCTCCGACGCATCATCACTGAAAACTCTGAGTGCAAGCCTTCCAGTCCGAAGAGATCCAGCACCTCCAGTACGTAGTTAGTCAGCGAGATCAACACCTCCTCGGGGGCCTCTGTGCCACTCCTACGCGCTAACAAGTACGTATTTCCGCGAGATATGAGGTCCAGTACTAACGCTAGCGCACGCGGTGTGTCCAGGTCATTCAGCAGAGCGGCATCCACCTGAGCCCGGGTGGCGAAAAGTGCGTCCAGCAATTTCAAATCCTGCGGCTCACAGCGCTTCGACTTCACATCTTCGGCATCCACGTTGCTACTGTCGTTCTCCCCAGTGTAAACCATGACACTCCGGAAGAAGCCACGCAGACGATCTGTCACGGCCTCCGCATCACGTACTCGGTCTTCCGAGTAGATTAAATTGGCGCGATACTTAAACTGAAGACAGAACAACCGGAAGTGGTCGGCGGTATGTCCATCCGCAAGAAAATCACGCACAGAAATGAAGTTCTTAAGCGACTTGGACATCTTCCGCCCGCGGATGTACAGGTGACCAAAGTGCACAAAATGCTTGCACCACTCCTCTTCATGTCCGCACATTTGTCCATGGTTGTGTGCTTCACACTGAGCGATCTCGTTGTTGTGATGCGGAATCGAAGGTCCACACCGCCGGTGTGTACATCCAGTTTATCTCCCAGCACATGATGCGTCATCGCCGAGCACTCGATATGCCATCCGGGTCTCCCCATTCCCCATGGAGATGGCCACGCCGGTTCGTCCGGCTCCTTCGCTGTCTTCCATAATGCAAAATCTCTCGGGTCTTTCTTCACCTTCTCCTCTTTTCTTCCGGTTCCGAAACTTCCACTGCTGCCACCGCAGCAGCCTGCATCTCCTCTCGTCCTTACTGACGCCCTGTTTCACCTGTTTTCTAGGATCTAACTTGCCGTAGCCCTCTCCGAACTGCTGGGTATTGAAATAAACCCCCGATCCATCCGCCGCCTCATAAGCGAGTCCTTGGCGTTGAATCTCCCGCACATATTGCACAATCTCCGGCAGATGTTCACTCACACGAGTCACCGCTGTAGGAGTTTTCACATAGAGCTTCTGTAGATCCTCAAAGAATTGCTTCTCCTGCTCTCTAGCTAAAGTATGGAAAGGAACTCCTTGTTCTTTGGCTCTCTTGATGATCTTGTCGTCAACGTCGGTGACGCCCATAACCAGCTGCACATTGTAGCCCCCGGTACGTTCTGCGACTCGTCGGAGAATATCTTGGCATACATAAGCTCGGGCGTGTCCTAGATGCGCCTTATCGTAGACTGTAGGCCCACAAGCGTACCATTTCAGTACGTTTGGGGTCACAGAGGTCTCTCGGGGAATGCCTCGGTACGACCACTGAGAGCGTTAAAAATTCTGATATCGCGGGAGGTTGGATAAGAGGTAAGTGCGGAGCTGGAGAGACCGCGCACGCCGAGAACGGATACCTGGAGATGACGGAGGACACCCGTGCCGTTGAGGCAATGCAACATCCCTATGTGTGGCTGTGGCCAATGCACAATCTGCGTGTTCTTCTAGAGGGATGTGTCAATAAAATCATTTTTATTGATGAAAACATAAAATTGATGTTTTAAATTTATTTGGAGAAAAATCAATGAAAATTATATTGAGGACATGGATGGACAACTGAAATAGAAATGTACCTGCATTTGGGGCGACAGCTCGGTATATGTAGTGTGCTCTCCAGGAATAGTATAAGATATCAATAGTCTGGTTCTGACCCGGCACCGTCCAGTCAATGAGTTGCGCTGTGCTCAAGCTGGCATCAAGACTACTCTGTACGCGTGAAGCAGGAGCGATCTTCATCGACTGAGCCCGTATGAGCATCCGCGTGCACAACTCAGAGCATTTCGAGGAACTGCGTCAGAGCGCGCTGAACTCGTCACTGCCGTCGCGGTGAGCACCATCCGAGTCACACGTAGCGTTCCTGGGAGTTGTAAATGCTGAGATGAGTATCGAATTGTTTGGTTGTTTACAGGTCGCGCTCAGTCGTCTCGCCGTCCTCGAATGGCAACAAGGCGACAGTATCGGCATTGTCGAAAGAGACGCATGCGGTAGGAAACGAAGCGGGTTGATTTGTATTTGCAAATTACCACGCTATTGAAGTGTGACTCCTCCTCTGTTGCTGTGTGGTTTTCGTGTTGAGCAGAAACGCATGGCCATGAAGCATGAACTCTACAGGAAAGAGCAAGAAGCGATAGAGAAGAAACTCGCGGAAACAATTGCAGAGAATTTGCAACGACAGAGGAGCAAGAAGGAGGGGCAGTATCTGAAGCTGCAGCAGGAGGTGGAGGTAAGAGTACTGCTTCATTCTTCACGCACCTCTCGATTCACTGATATTTTATTGGTGGTCGTTTGCCGTATATAGGATGGCAAAGTCCTCGCGAAAGAACTCCACGGGAAGCTGGAGTTGCAGCAGCAGTCCAAAGCCCGTCAATATTCCCGAATGCACGAAGAGTGGACAACCGAGGTTTACCACAAGTTGAACGATCCCATTCTCAACAAGGTTCACGCCATGGATAGCAAGCAGCGCAGCGCCGAGAAAGGTGAAGCGTATCAAAAATTTCTTGACATCACTAACAAGAAAGGTGGGCTCTTCCGCGATATCATCATCGAGAGTGAGTATAACCCCTTCAGTGACGCGAAATTCCTGAGTCATCGCGTCAAAATAGATGACCCTGTGAAACGTGTTATACGCCGACGCGAGGAGGAAGATGCCATCGCACGGGATGGAGCCAACATGTCTAATGTGGGCAAGAATAGCGGTGACCAGGCTGTCTTGAACAAACAGTACACGGGTCGTGCCGATAATTTGGACGTGAAGCTCTGGGCTAAAGGTGAGTACGAGAGCACGCCGTACGGTTACTTCCACAAAATGATGAACAGCACCGCGAGCGCTGAAGGGTCCAAGACATACGCATCTCATGTGAAACTGGATCACTACAACATTGAAAAAGGTGCTGAGGTCCTCCGCCAAGAACTGCCCAAGGGTAAACGCACTAACTTCGACGGCCTCAAGGTTCCCAAGACATCCTTTCAATTGAATTGAGCTAGTAAGACAACTGATGTGGTTTAATTAGGAGTGTTTTCACGTGCGAGTTTATTGGTATGTATCGGAAATGCCAGTTGATGGTGTTGCTGTCGTTGCCTTCTGCCTCAATGCTACACGACACAGCTTTGACGGCAATTACCTGCAAGCACACCACTTGATTCCAGGATAATCCATAGATACGTAGGAAAAATGAAAATATCGACGAACACATGCCCGCTTGAAAGTCCAAGACGACTGCGTTGTCTCCTACTCGATGCCATAGATTGATGAAAAGACGCCCATACTGAGGATGGCTGCCAGATGTAGACTTGCCCCACCAGCACGCCTAAACCCCTCCGTGCATAATTCTGCATAGCACTTGCACGCTGACATTCAGAAACTGATACAGGAGGAGTATTTTTTCCATGAGTTGGTATCCAAAGCTTTGGTCATTCTGGCTACTCTGATTGATGAAGAGTGCGCAGCATGGTGGGTTTAACAGCGGCATTATCGTTGTTCATGAGTGTATAAGGCCTTGTTGACGATTTCAAGACTGGAGCCTTAAAAATGCTGTCGAATGTCGAATGTCGAATGCAGAACACTAGCCGATAAGACCCGTCTGCTGTGGTTAAGATACCCAACGCCGTTGGGGTTCCGTGTCTACCATAACAGGATCGCGCTTATAGTCATCGCCACTGTCTCTTCCGTGTTGAGCGACAGCGTTCAGTCTGCATTCAATTCCTTGTTTGAAGCGATTGTCTTGCTTTTCACATTATGAAACGTTTCATAATGTGAGAAAATACTCATCAATGTAGATGCCTCAGCGTTCAAGATGGCGCACCTGGAATATCACAAATGGGGTTTCAAAATTGCTGACGTATTTTTGTAAAGTACACTAGAAAAGCACATTTTCCCCGACCGAAGCACCAGGCCCGACAAAAACGAGTTATAATAGAAATCATGTATTAACATGTGAATCAATATAATCGTCACTGTAAATCCACTGTCACTTCATGAAGAGGTGCGTTGCTGCTGCTGTCTTCGCTACGGAACACTTCTTCGAAGAACTCGAAGGAAACATCAGGGGAGAAATCCTCTCTATTGTCACTTTGATCGCTCACGCTAATCTCGTGGTGGTCGTTTCTGCCGTCACTGCTGGAGTCGTTGCTGCTTTCGCTGCCGCCGGTATTGCTAATAACCCTAGAGGAGGAAGCAACATGGATGTTATAAACTCCGCGACAAAAGTTTGTGAACATTTGAAAACAGTCGACGAAATTCTTGATTATTATCCAAGTCAAATGTTAAGGTGTACTACTTAACCCGTGATACCACTTCAGAAGGCCAACGAGACCAAGTAACTCGTTCCTTTTCTCATCGGCAACGCCTAGTGATAAGAATAGGCTGTATCATCGCAATATTGTTCGTACTTTCAGTCCAAATATGTAGCTTACGTACACAACACTGATCCCGTAGACGTGCATAAGGAAAATGGTGCTTCAGCGGAAGTCACTGGCATACGTCATTGCTTTGCGTTGTTAATGCAAAACGGCGTTTGCATACAGGAGCCATCCCAGTGCGGTGCGAGATAGAATTACGGTAAATCGGTTATTTTTGCACTTTTGAAAATGCAAAATCTGCGCTTTTGAGATAACCCGTCAACTAAAAGTGAGTCCACACGTTTTTTATGAACTCGAATTCTCTGTAAATGCTAGCAGTGTCTACGTTCAGCGAACGGTGTCGGAAACATCGACTTGGTTTTTGTAAAGACTCGTTTCTTTGCCATGACTTTTGTCACTTCTACAAACTCTGCCTCGTACGAGTGCCAAATCTGCATCACCATGAACAGCATCAGCGAGACTGCTCATCTTGTAGATCGTTGTTACGTTTGGGACTCACGTCAGCTAAAGTCAACCATCTCATTCTTCTCAAACACAAATACGGCTGCGGGCAGACATTTTCACACAGCGACACCATGCATTGTTTCATCGTGATCTTCCCCTGTATGCTTGTGCGTTTAGCTATATGTTCTGAATCGACCTAAAGTTTTCAGACAGGAACACAATGTCGTGCACGAGGGGTGGTGGAAGCGAACATCGCTTAGCCGCCACAGTGTTTCCTCTAGTTGAGAAGGCGCGCTCGGAGGGCTTGTAGAAGAGCTTGGTTGGCCCATACCCTCCGGGTCCTCGCTCTCGTCGTCTCCGTATGAATTAAATGCCTCCATTTCCGTTTGTCATGCAGGTCACGTTGAAGAGCAGTGTTTAGTGTTTCAAGGTGGACGGGTGTCTGACAAACCACTCCCATGGTCCATCGTAGAATGTTATTTAGCATATCATTTAGTGCAGGTTTATTTTGGCACGGTTGAGACCCCGTTCGTGCCGTTGACACCCGGTTCGCGACCTGTTCGTGTACGTTCACCGTAGGCACGGTTCGCTGAACGTTTGCACCGTAGAAGTTGACAGGCCCATTAAATGCACTATAATTAATATTTAAATCCATCAAGTTTTGCTAATACAACGCTGTATATTAAATATGGTACAGTGTGCCACGACCATCACTCACACTTGGTGTCCCTCTCCTCGCTCCAAGTATTGGAGCTCCACGCATCTGTCCCCATTGATATAACTCCCTCCCTCTCCATCATGGCCGACGCACCCTCTACCTGTGTGCTCTGCTGCAACAACATCGACAATGTATCTCGCTTCAACACGGTAGGCGTGTGCAACCACAAAGGCTGCTGCAGCGTCTGCTCTCTGCGTCTGCGTCAGTTACTGGGCAATACTTCCTGTGTCATGTGCAAGACGGAGATGCCTCGAGTCATTTGTTTACAGCGTGAAGACCAGAGCTTTGAATCGTTCCAGGACTGGGGAGATAACATCGGACCTTCCCATGTGTTTGACGAGGCCTCGACTATGTTTTTCCTGAAAGAAGATCACGCGAAACACCTCCGGAAGCTACGGGACCCTCTCTGTAAGAAATGCCACAAGAAATTCGCTACAGTGGCGGCTCTACGCACTCACGTGCTGGACGTGCATCAATTGCAATACTGTAGCATCTGTCTGGAGAACAAGAAGGTGTTTATAGGAGAGTTGGAGCTCTACACGAAGGAGCAGCTCAAGAAACACAACACTAAAGGGAATCCCCATGAAGGATTCATGGGACATCCAAGATGTGACTTTTGTTTCTCAAGGTTTTACTCCACTACGGAGTTATATGACCACTTGAGGAAGAACCACTTTGAGTGTGATATCTGTCTCTACCAGATGCAAGTGCAGAACAGATACTACAAGGACTATAACGACCTGGAGAACCATTTCCGAGCGGACCACTTTTTGTGTGAGGAGAGAGACTGTCTTGCCAAGAAATTCGTCGTGTTCAAAAGCCATTTGGACCTGCAGGCACATATGACAGTGGACCATCCACATATCAAGACGAGTCGCAAGATTGACGTGCATTTCACCGTCCGAAGGGCGTCACAAGGAGATGAAAACGACTTTGAAGACCCGAGTTTGTTCCAGCAGCAGCAGGCGTCAGGAAGCAACACGATCAATGTAGCAGACTTCCCGTCGCTGTCGGGATCGGACAGTGCTGCTGCAGGACAGTCTTTTTCGCTCTGGGAGAATCACAGTGCGACTCGCCGACCGCGCACGGAGGATTTCCCAGCACTGGTGTCGAGTTCGTCATCGAATGGAAATGGCTCGTCGTTCCGGAACGCGCTAGCACCGCCCCTTCGGCAGCTATGCGTGCACACATGGATAACAACGGATGGGAGTATGAGAACCCGGAGCTGGCCTCTGCTGCTGCTGCATTGGGTGCAAACAACCCACTGATGCGGTTCGTGAAGCCTGCACGGAAGAACAAGGGTAAGAAGAAAGGTCGCAAGCCGGGTGGCCTGGAAGAAAGGCTGGCGGCACCCGCACCTGTGGTTCAAGAAGAAGAGGAATCGGAATCAGAGGAGGAAGATGTAGGACCTGCACCGTCTAAAACCGCGGTTGTGCTCAAGATCCGTCAAGTGCTTGGAAGTGATGCCAAGTATGAGGTATTCCGCGAGGACTGCAAACGCTTCCGCATGGGCGAGGTGGAAGTGCCAGAATTCTACGCCAAAATGAGCGACCAATTCTCGACGACCGATTTCTCACAGTTATTCCTACCGCTCATGCGACTGTCGCCGGATAAGGAGCAAGTTGACTCGTTTTTCGGGTACCATAAGCAGGTGAACAAGCAGCGCACGAAGGCCCAGGGTTTCCAGGAGTCCGCTTCGAAGCGTAATAAGAAGGCTGCTAAGCAGCAGGCTCAAGTTGAAGAGAAAGCGCCGACTCCTCGTCGCAAGGTACACCGTCAACCGCCAGCACTATCTCAGTCGGGCTGGGGCAATGCTCTGAAGGAGAGTGGCGTTCGATCCTCGAATGATCGCAAGCCTGCTGCGATTGTGCACAACACGAATCTGCGTTCGATGCTGGGTCGCGACGAACAGCCATCTACAACGTGGAGCTCTTCGTCGAATTGGCAGGCACCACCTCCCGCCGCATCCAATTCTTCAGCGTATCCTTCTCTAGGCCGTACACCCGCAAGCACAAAGCTTCAGACCACCCCCATTGAATCGTTTGCTAGTCTCAGTGTGTCCTCATCTTCATCTTCGTCGTCTGGCTACGGCGTGGCGACTTCGGCATATGCGTCAAACCCGACGCCCGTGCTGAGGGAGATTACCCCACCGCCTGCAGCACCCACTTTCAAAGCGGTCAAGAATGATTTCCCCGATCTACCTAAGGCTGCTAAGGCCATCGGTGTGCAGCCAGTGACGCGTGCCACGTGGGACGACCAGGTACAGGCGATCGCGCAGAACCGCCCAAGCGCCAACAATGGAGGTCGGGGCAATGGTAAGAAGAAGCAGAAGAAGAAAAGCATGACCCTCGGCGAGATGGCTATGAGATTTGGCTAAGATACAACGACGTAGCTGACTGCGTAGACTAACATTAGCAAGTAGAGGCTTAACCATCTTTTGTGTCATTGTTATCCTTGTGACGTTTCACCACTTGCTTTGATCGGCATTTCAAAGCGTGAAAAGATTTACTGCATCCACGACAAAGGCTGTACATTTTGTTTACGAGTTGTCTCTCCATATGAAACGATAACGGCATGCTTTCACAGAGCAGCTGCAAGTCCAGTGGACGCTCTACTTATCTGGTACCTCCTTCATGGTTCTTGGTGTGGTAGTATGGAGTCTAACCCGGCTCAATTGATGCCTAGGTGCGCCATGATCTTGTCCAGTTTGGTTTCAATTGTCGCCAACCGCGCCTCCACCGATCCCGAGCTCGATCCACTGCTACCGTTCTCATAGCTCGATGATGTGTGTCGCGGTGTCGATGGTTCTGAGCTGCTATTGTGCGCTGGTGGGGCTGAGCTACCTCCTCCGGTAGTTCTCCGTGCAGCAGCCTCGCGGTTCTTGCGCATGATCTCAGCGAATCCTCCGGCTCCATTCGAGCTGCTAGCAGAGGCACCTCCACCGCTACTGTTTTCCCGTTGGATAGTTGCCCCTGGGGTCTTCCTTAGATTGCCACCTGACTTGATAGCCGCCATCATAACTCCCATGCCGCCACCGCCGCCGCCACCGCCACTGGGGGCATTATTGCTGCTGGCAGCAGGTGCAGAAGCTGCAGCTCCTGCCCCAGCACCGCTCCCACCACTTGGATGGCCTGCAAACAACGTCTTCTCCACTGTCTTGACCTTTTTAGCTTGGTTCCTGACTGGATCTGAGCCAAGAGACCTCCTCGATCTGCTCCTCCTGTGGGGAGAGGAGTCGACGAGGCCCCTGAACCCCCAGAGCTGGATTTGTGATGTTCATGCTTTTAGGCTGCGTCTTACTGGAGGAAGAGGAGCTTGCAGGCCGAGTCCAGGTCGTCACTTTCGTCTGCGGGTTGTAGTAATATTCCTATACAAAGTATACAAAAGCCAAATAAGATTGCTATGTTTGACAAGTGATACTGTAGCCAATTCAAGACGTTGAGAGCGTTGCTAGATATGGATCTAACGACAGGACGGAGGGGAAGATGAAGGGGTATATTACCTTGCCATCCTGTGTCTTGTACGACAGCCACGGAGCGGGGAGCGGCATGATCAAGGTACGTTTGCGCTTGATGATCACCACCTGAGAAAAAAAACGTCGAAGTGACAACAGAGTAGACACAATCTAAAAGGGTATCACTAAATTGCGTAAAGATAACTTCTTTACACAATTAAATATCTATCACACAAAACATGTTACGGATCCCTTGCTTGCTGCGTCAAGTGGCTGTGCGTCGCTCCTTCGCGTCGTTCTCGGACTCTCAATGGCCTCCTCAGTCTCGTTCCCGACCACGTGATGGAAAACCGTCTCGTTGGGGTCATCCGAGATCCTCTGGAGGTGGACGTTATCGTGATGGGTCCCGTTCGGAAAAGCGTCCATCTGGTGGTACAAGGACCAATAACGGCGAAGACGTCCCCAGCTGGCGGGAGAGGGCGTCTATGGTATCCACAGTGTGCTGCAGGCGCTGGAAAGTGGACACCGCCAAGCTCATGCTCTCTACATTCGTGAGGAAAAAATTCTGACTGATGGCCAACGCCCCAAGAAAGAGCGCGGCGGACGTGAGGACGTTACAGAGGATTAAAGAACTAGCGGACGCCCAGAAGTTGGACATTAAGTCCACCAGCAAGTGGATGCTAAATCATATTACAGGTGACAAACCTCATCAGGTGAGATAGGCGCTGAATGGTTAGCAGTTGATTATCGCTATTCAGACTCACGGTGTTTTTATTGCGGTAATTAGGAGTTGTGTTGGACGCTGCACCGATCCAATTACAGGAGTTTGTGCCTGCCGAACCTTCAGGTTGAGTCTTATCGTGCTTTTGCTGTGGGTTTTGGAGATAAATACTTTATACTTACGTTGGCTGGCTGTAGTGTTCACCGAGTCGGAACGTTCGCCAGTGATATTGGTGTTGGATGAGATCCATGACCCACAGAACTTTGGAGCTATCCTGCGTTCGGCACATTTCCTGGGTTGTGCTGCTGTGGTTGTGAGCGACCGTAACAGCGCTCCATTGTCTCCTGCTGTGAGTAGCGTTTGACACGGCTCTATCAATTTCAGAAGCGATATAAACTCTGACTCGTTGTTGTGACTTGTTAGGTATCGCGAGCTTCCGTTGGCGCGCTGGAAGTGCTAGTTGCCAATGTGCGTTCCTGGAAAGTCCTTCAGTATTAGGCTGATGTTGTGCTCGCTGACCTTGACAATGATGTTAATGCTGTAGAACAAGCTTCTCAACGCACGGAACCTGCACGAAATGTTAGCAGTCAGCGGAGACCTCGGCTGGCGCGTCGTTGGTGCAAGCAGCGGACCTAACTCTATTACGTCCACCAACCTATCGGCTGACGCTCGACCTACAATCCTTGTCATGGTATGTCGACGCTTGTCGGAAATTATGCTTGTTGAGTGTGGCTTACGATTTCACCCGGCTACTGCTTTCCAGGGCAATGAACATCGCGGCCTCCGCAAGAATATTCGTCAGTGCTGTGAGGATATCGTCATCATCCCAGGTACGCCCCGATACTTTGTCTCTCAGTTACATTCAAACGTCTAACTTAATGAACGTAGGCCAATCCACCGACGAAGACACTCGCGTAGACTCGCTCAACGTTAGTGTAGCCTCAGCGATCCTGCTCTACGAGTTGTTGCACCACTAGGTCAGGTAAATCTTTTAACCTGATCATGGTCTTGTGGCTGCTTGCCTTAATGCCGAGCTTGTACGGTGAAATATCGGAACACGAACAGAGTTCGATATCTCTGAGAACACGAGCAGTGTTGTTTCTCCAGGCTGTACCAAGATATCATTAACAAGTTAGTCGATTCACCGTTTCAGATCGAAGCATCCTGTGGAATGTGCTCACCTTAGCGCTGCCTGGTAGTGCTGGGTGACCGAGGCACACTGCTACAGTGAAAGCCGTCGGATCCGAAAATGGCGAAACAGTTAATGTGATGGTATGATCAACTGCATGCTTCCGTGGCCCTTTGCTCTTGACACGACTCACTGGTACATGGTGATACGCTACATCGCCATTAGGAAGTGTGCTCTTGACATAAATCTGAGTGATGTCCCGGACATGTGTCAGCAAAAGCGTACACGCTGTTCGAAAGGCCAGTTCGCTGTGATTTCGCGCGAGTCTGGTTTCGTATTTGTACTAGTGAATGGCTCCAGAATGGATGAATGCGCCATTGCTAATCGTCGGTGATGGGCACTGACACCACCGGCAACGAGGGCAGAGCGAGCTATTGAAGCCCCGACCAGTGCCGAAGGCCATGCTTTGCGAGCGACCGCAACGAACGCACGCTTCAGATCGTTCAGCGACTTGATATCACCCAGCAGATCTCTCGGGAACCAACTATCCCCCTGCTCCTGGTTAACAGAGAAAAGGAAACGCAGTCGAGTGGCATCCTGGACTATCGACCGAATCATATTTGTAGTCAGGAGGCTGTTGGTAGAGCCTTGCAACGATGCAAGCACCAGCCCCACGCGACCAAACAGAACCAGCTATGACACGCATATAGCAAAACTGTTAATTTTGACATGCCACGAGCGAAAAAAACACGGATGCCACCGACCGTACCTGTAGCAACTCGGTGCGCTGTGCCGAGCTAAGAGAAAAGCTTTAATGTAGACGTCTACAGCAAGATCGAGCATCTCTTGGCAACTCTTGTGCAAGCCAGCAGATAAATGTAAACTTCCAAACGCTTTTGTGGCTTCGTCCTCGATCTTGCTGACATGGCTGTTGCTGGTGTGGGTGGAGCTCACGCTTGACTGGTATTGAGCATTGCCTCCATGGATACATACGAGTGTGATATCGGGGCTGGTGTGGCCGTCACGTCAGGGAATGACTGCACATGTTGACGCAGACGCACTAAAACCTCTGCCACCTTGAAGGAGACGTCAAGGTCGTCCTTAGAAAATGTAACACGCAACCGCTGAATCTGATAGATGAGACAGGTGAATCGTTAATCGTACACGAACAGAGTGTTGAGTTACTAAAATCACCATCCGACTTACTGCTTTCAGGTATTTGGTGATATCCTCATTTGCTGGGGACGTCCGCAGAATATCCATGGCACTAGCTGTTGGAATGGACAGACCACAACCTTCTCGCACCGATGGCTTTGCGAGGAAAAACAAGTTAGACCCGTCTGACTTCGGCCTAGAATTGTCAATAGGCACCGTGTCACCACGCGAAAGCTCCGTCTTCCCCAGTAATGCTTTGCACACGCTTTGAATAAGGCGGTATCGTCCATTGCGCCGATGAGATACCTCTTGTTGCATGCGGTCTGTCAAAGAAACATCCATCTGTAGTACCCTCGCACACTTCTTGCCAATATCTCCTACCACATCAAGAAGCCGTTTGTCCCAGTAGTCGGTAATTTCGTCTTCCCCATCTTCATCTGCCGCAAAATAATCGAACGATGGAGAGGACACTGCCTCCAGTAAAAGTCGAATATGCGCTGAACAGACCAAGTGCTTGAGAGGTCGCAATGCAATAGCACGAGCAGCATTTCGACAATCCCGGATTTGAAATCGTCTTCACGGGAAACAGTGATACGAATCAACCAGTTCATATCTGCCTTCGAGATGGTAAAGTCAGTATCTGGGTTGAGTGTGTGCCGACACACGAGCAGACGCTGCAAAGAGTCCACCAATACTTGACACAATTGAGAAGTACTAGAGGTACTAGCGCGTGGGAGCACATCAAAATGCGCGGTGATCACCCGCTCCAGAGCTCGCTGGCTCCACCACCCATTTCCAGTGTCATGGGCTATGGCTACTTCACTTAGCCTAGTGGTTGTGCGTGACGCTTCAACAGCCACATCTTCACTGATATCCTCGAGAAGAGACAACAGCACACCACTGGACATCATGAAACGCGTGTTCATCGCCACAACATCAGGTGCGACGTCAACCACAGCCTCATCAATTTGCGTTTTAATCACAGCGTGTTCCACCACCTCACTCAAAAGCATACGCGAAAATCCGTGCATGCACTTTGCGATCTCCACACGCACTGACTGGGAAGAATCACTCCCAGCCATACATAGTATATAGAAGGCCTTCTCCGGCAAAAACAACGGCGTTTTCTCCACTGTCGTAGCCTCCGATGACGGAAGAGTTTGCTATCTGCGATCTCAATTGCGGGTGCAAATCTGCCAATGCCACAAGCACTCTTGCTGCTAACACACGTATCTCCTCACTCTGAGAAAACAACACAAAAGTCGCCAATCGATCGAAATGCTCTGCAGCATCCTGCTCCTCAGAAGAAGTGGTTCCAGATGCAAAACGGCGTCCTGCATTATGCAGTCTCAGATACCCTTTAAGACAAATAGCCTGCATCCCAACATCATGATCTTGTACACAGGTCTTCAACAGAGTCTCCACCTGCTTGTACTTGTTCGTCAGCATGAGACAGTCTACGACGATTCGCATCATGTCTCGTCTCAGCTTGAAATCTTCCCCCACGCTCATGCACTGCATGAGCTGCTCCCCCATTGCATCCACTTGGATCATGGGCTCCACCACAGCTGGTTTGGCAGCTAAAAGCTGTCTTAAACCACGCACAATGGCGCCCACGACGATCGCGCCACTGCTGCCGGCCGAGGTGTCCTTCTGATTCCCATCAGTCTGGGTCTCCGTCTGAGTCTGATTCTGTTGTAAAAAGGAGAAGAGGAAATCGATTGCAGCCGCCGTCTTGGCTCCTGGAGAGGTTGCAGAGGCGTTGTATTGTAGCAGTAGACGGGCCTGTAAATGGGGGTCTACTGTAGCTTGAAGTTTGGCTCGGATGGCGTCTAATATGGCCATAGGGTGGGGTCGAGAAGCTTGAGAACGCTGTATCGATGTTGATACTCGGACGTTGGCGTCCGCGAGAGTTACGTTCGGGGAAGAGATGAAGACGCATTAAGACGTGGACGTTTGGTGTCAAGGTCGGTACTGGGGGCTGCGCTACCGCTGACGGAAGACGACGCTTCCCACTCCCGCTCGCGCTTCACGTTCGTACTCATCGAACAACTGTAAATATGTGTGCCACACAACACTTGATGCTAGCTAATGTGGACCACATCACATCAATTAATCCCAATGGCATTCAAGTTGTTAGCAACAAGTTCATTTATATGTATGCTACCTCCTGTTGATGGCAGCGGCCACCTACTCACCAGCAGCAAGGCTTCCACGACCTCCAGCCAGGTAAATTTCACCAAGGAAACTTCGGATGACTTGGTGCAGTCGGCAAATGACGTGGTAGCTCCGGACGGGAAACAAAATTCTTGCGGTGGACGTGGACAATGACGACGTTGCCGAGATTGACGAATGTTGTCCAGGCAATCACCTTTTCCAAAATCTGCGTCATTTAAATTGAATTGAAGAACATGGGGCTTTAGAACCCGTGTGAAAGTGACGCTACGAATTGAGTTTCTCCTGTGGGCGCTGCACTGGACTGATCACGAAGGTTTCGAGCGACGCAGTTATCACCGGTAGAGGCACAAACTACACTATTCGATACAAACCGCTGTACGACGAACCGTCCTCAGATTGCTTCTTGTGGAGCAGAGAATGTGGCCAAAACTATTTTTTAGGACAGAACTAGCAACCTAATACTTGCACTCAAACGACGATTCGATTGACAGTTACTGTGATTCCGTATGAGAGCAGAGCTACGTGTCGTTCAGTATAGCATACTGAGTACAGTGGTAAGTGGATGTGGTGAGGCTTTACTCGGATGCCAAGCATGTGTGGCATCTAATTGGCACCGCGTACTGTAAGTAGAGATTGATGTACTTCTACGTGAGAGGACTGTTGATATCCATACCGAGTTTCTCGGTCACATGCTCCTTACTGAATCCATTTCTGGTCCAGTGCTTAATCAGCCTCTCCATCTTGTCAGTATTGGCCAACGCGTCCCTGCAGAGAACAGCGGTATGCCTCGCTCTTCGCTAACGTCGTCGTCGTCACCGTCGTCGTCGTCGCTATCGATGTCATCGTAAGGTTTAGTACTCCTCAGGAACCGGTTGCTGGCACCATGTACTGGTGCAGTGTCAATTGACTGCACTTGTCTGTCCGATGTCGTCTTGGCCAGTTCCGATCCAGCAGTGGTAACTGCTGAGAGGGCATCGCAATTCGCGAGTAGAGTGGGTGCAGTCGCCAGAAAGATGAAACATGCACGCATGATTGAGCGGGGGTGGTCTTGGGCAATGAATAACACTCGCTACGGAGCGAAAGCTGGAAGGCTGGGGCGAGCGGACTTGAGTGCCGTGGGATAAGTTGTGGAATAAAGAAGTCGTTGTGTAGGGGGACGGAGAATCCTCGAATCTGCACGGGTGGTAACATGTAGACGACTGACAGGGACCACACACCGCTGCTGGGAGTATGCTAAGGCTAAGCGCCAGTGTGTACCCTCTTCTTCGACCGTTTATTTGCACGTTTACTCCAGCGAGCGCAATCTTGGTTTTTAATGTTTTGTCCTATCCACACGCAAGTACCTAAGTACACACCGATGCCCGAGTGAGGATTTGGTATCATTTCCTTGACCTGCAGTACGAAGACGTAGTATAGTAGCTACACCTAGTAAGATTCAACGTGAAATAGCCGATGGTGCACATCTCGTTCTCGTGCGGCAAGCGCACTGTCGCAATGTGTTTTGCTACGGACGAGGCATGCTCGTGTCAGTTGACTGGGCCAAACCAGGAAAGAATACCATTCTTGTGATAGAGGTGTGTCGTACACATGAAAACCATGCATGCTACGATGCAGTGTAGACTACAATTTTGGGCGGATTTCCGGGTGCGACGTATAATTAAGGTTACTTGCGATGACTGGTCACTGCCGAAATACTATACAGTGCGCGCCAATGTAACGTGAAAATGGCAAGTCGGACCCACATTTGAGTCAATATTAGGTTTTTGAAAGCACAAAAGCCTCGTTTTAAAGCCACATGCAAGGTCTCTCAAATAAAACCGTTTTCAGCAAATAAAACGCATTTTTGACGCAGTTACAGTTCAAATTTTGATGGAGCTGGTATCCGTAATATGTTGAAATTTAAATGACTGTTGGGAATATTTGAGCCACGCATTTGCACAGCTGTTTTAGACACTGCAAATCGGTTTTTTTATGGTTGCCACGGTTTGCTCTCCCTACTCAACGATTTATACGATCAGAAACGCAATGGGGTGACGGAGCTGACACCAGACGAGCGCAAGTCCATTCTCGTCCTTTATGATGCTGGTTTGAAGCTCTCAGCCATCTCGGTGGCCACCCATCGCTCTATCGGGGTGTGTCATAAGGTGGTCAAGATGCGGGACACACCATCGAAGCCGTCGCGGTGCGGAAAGCCCAAGAAAGTGACTGAGCGTGATAAGCGTTCGATCATTCGGGAGATGTCTGAGGCAGGGTCGAGCGCAAAAAGTGTCAAGGACTCGTTAAATATGAACGTCAGCGTTCGGACTGTGCAGCGCCTATGCCACGACGTGCCGTGGCTGAAGTTCAAGAAGGTCAGGGCGGGGCCTGAGCTATTGCCTATCCACCAGATGGCGCGCAAGAAATGGGGTGATGACCACGAGGGCGAGACGAACGCTGAATGAGCCGCGGTGCTCTTCAGCAACGAGAAGAAATGGAACTTGGATGGTCTTGATGGTCTGCAGCGCCGCTGGATCGACACGCGGCGTCCTGATCCTGTTGTCGTGTGCCACCACTCCGGCGGTGGCCGTATGATGGTCTGGGGTAAGTTTTCAGGGACCCAAAAGACGCGTCTCAAGTTCTTTGACTGCTCCGTCAACTCTGTCGAATACATCACAACACTCCAAGAGTATTTGCAACCTTCTTTCAACCCTGAAAGCCAAATATTTCAACACGACAACGCCCCCGCGCACACCTCACGAGCGACAAAGGACTGGCTCTCGGACAACAACATCACCGTCATGAAGTGGCCGGCGAAGTCTCCAGACTTAAACCCTATCGAGAACCTCTGGGGATGGGTGACGTATCAAGTATACGGCGGTGGGCGTCAGTACTACTCGGTCAAGGAGCTCAAAGATGCCGTGCAGAAAGTTTGGGACGCCGTGCCGGCTAATTACTTTGAGTCGCTTGTGAATTCGATGCAAAGTCGCTGTCAGCAGATAATCGAGTGTCGTGAAAGATATATTTCGTATTAACAACCGCTCTGGGGTACATTGGCGCTTTTAATACGAATCTGACTGACTAACATTTGAACCGTCAATAACTGCAAAAATATACCCATTCTGGTTTCCCCTTACCACAACACCAAAAATGCGTTTTATTTGCTGAAAACGGTTTTATTTGAGATACCTTGCATGTGGCTTTAAAACGAGGCTTTTGTGCTTTCAAAAACTTAATATTGACTCAACTATGGGTCCGACTTGCCATTTTCACGTTTCATTGGCGCGCACTGTATAACCTTGGGTACACTGAGGTTCAACCCATTGACCTTGGACTTGGAGTCTTGTGGGAATATTTCCTACAATATGACACGTTCGTACCACACATGAACTTGAAGTGACACGTTGCGTGCGTTACTGATGCTGTTTCCAAGGGCAGAAACTTTCATTTCTATGATAAGGGTGATTATGTCACCGCGTACTTATTATCAGTGTTGGGAATGTGCCAAGATGCCAAATATTAGGTACCAATAGTTCATGTGGGTATTGGTTTTTAAACAGATATCATAACAGATAACTGTTACCCAAAATGAACCCAGAAGGTGATGTGTCCCACACAATCACCTCATGTAATGGGATGACCAGACCCATTACAAGCTGCGGATCTGCCTTCGAGGCTATCGGCTCGTCAATATCTACAATATGGATGAGACAGACTCATTCTATAAGCTAGCATCTGATAGAAGTATTGCCCACCGGTAAATCGAAGGTTCAAAGTTCGTCTTACTGTCGCTTTAGCATGTAATGCTAATGGTAGTGACATGCGCGAGCCGTTCGCCATCGGCCACACAATGAAACTGCGGTCCCAGATTGTGTGTGAGTGCTTTGGATTCGGACTGGCTTAAGTCGAGCCGCCAACTTCTTTTCCCGGGTCGTTGCTTGACTCAAAGAGAAGAAAGGAGAAGCTGGTACGAGTCTTGTCCTAGGTCCTTAGCAATAAAGGTTATTTCGGCCCAGACCCAGGCCGACCGGGAAAGAAAGTTGTCGCGACTCTGAACCGGAGTCGTTAGGAGAAGAGAAGAGGCTGAGAGATCTGGAACCAAGGTCTATAAAAAGGACTGGGATAAGTGTGCTAGTGTGCTTATACATAAAACCCGGGGCATTTCGGACAACACACACGCAGATCAAGACCTGTCAGGGAAGAACCGAAATAGGTCTGGAACTCCTGGAGACTCTGAGATCGGAAGCAGCTGATGTGGCAGACATATGTCTAGACCCACAGCGCAGCCTTAGTGAAGAACCAAGAAGAGTGATCACAAGTAGTACACACCGTCTCACTCAGTACAGAAACCTGACCTGAGTGATCCGAAGTCAAGGTATTTCTACTGCGATCTGGGACGCACTTTACCACATTAGTTATAAACAAGGGAAAATTCCAAAAGGTGATACAAAGCGAATATTTGCTCAGAAGGTGATACAAATTGTTTAAAACACAATGATTCGTATTTTCGTGTAACCTCAGGTTACGCTTGATAATAATAGCAAAACACCTCTTGGGTTGAAGGTAATTTTAGATACACATCAAATGGGTTCATGTCCTCTATTGAAGACTGTTAAAGGACCACATCTACTTTAACCTTCAAGATGCCATCCTCGTCCAACGCCAACGACACACCACCAAGCTTGATGGAGCTAAGAGCCGAGAGATGGGAAAGCGGCAAGGCTGCAGTTGCGGCTATCAAGAAAGTTGCACTATTACAGGGAAAGCAAGTTATCATGGATAGAAAGGGTGGGACATTTCGATGCCTTGTGTGTCCCAGTGCGCCGAAATGTGGGTGGTTTCTGAAGTTGGTGCGGTATCGTGGGAAGGCGGGGCCTGGAGATTGGCATGTCACCGCGGCAGACATGGAGCACCGGAACTGCACAAGCACATCTCGGCCAACGCAAGCTCAGGTTGCTGAGCATCCTGTCGTTCAGGCATCTGTAGCTGCGAATCTCGGTGCTTCATCTCAGATGTTAGTGACGCAGCTGCGTCACCAGGTGGGTGTCGGGTGCAGCACCAGCATGATGTATCGCGCTAAGCAACAGATTCATGCAGATATTTTTCTGAAGATCCAACGACGATCGGTCTATTGCCTAGTTTTCTGTCAGAGTACCAGCGGCTCAATCAAGGAACCTTCACCGAGGTGCAACGTCATGCGACGGGACAATTTCGACGCGCGATTATCATCTTAGACCCATCCTCATTCTCTACCGGACTTAACTTATTCGATGTCGATGCTGCACATATGAAGCACCGTAAGTACAATGGCGTTCAAATTGTCATGATCGGACGAGATGGAAACCTCACCAACCAAATTGCAGCAGTTGCACTCGCACCTGTTGAAGACCACGACACTTACATCTGGTTCTTTGAACATATCATGGCACATGGCTTCCCTTTGGCAACCGTTCCGGTGTTCACTGATCGTCACAAGGGGATTATCTCTGCGACCACCGAATTGGGGATATTCAACATGTTCTGCGTCCGTCACATCATAGGTACGAAGTTTCTACGTGGTGGTTAAGCATTCGTTGTCTAGGGCTAACTCATATTTTGCGCAGGAAACATGAGAGCTGACAAGACCGTCCGACTTCCGTCTCTCAGGAAAAATTTGTGTGGGCTGCGAATAGTTCGACCACCGAAAACGACTTCAACATCAACATAAAGAAGCTCGAAGACGTCAACCCTAGAGCCGTGTTGTACCTGAAACAAATCCCCGCGACCAAGTGGGCTCTCTTCCCACACTACCAGACTAGTCGGCTTTACGGGTGGCGCACAACCAACTTTGTCGAGAGTGAGCAAGCACGCAGTTTGAAGTTGAAACCCCGTTACATGCTACCTTACGAGTACTTCAAGTGCTATGCCAATATTCTGATGCGGGAAGCATATATATGTGCGAAGTTGGTGGAAAGCTGGATGAAACAGCAACGGGTTCTAACTCCACGAGCGGATGGAAAACTTTAGCGAGAAGTGAAGGAGTCAGCATTCTATAGCGTCAACTTCAGCACTAATAATGTTGCGTTTGTATCACGAGTCGACAAGCCTCTCAAGCAACGCCGCGTCGATTTGACAACCGATGACGAGCCATGCTGTTCGTGTATTCAGTGGCTACAACATGGCATCTCTTGTTGGCACATCATCGCTGTGCTTAAAGCATGACGCACTACTGACACCAGCGTGGCCATTAGTATGATGGCAGATTGCTACAAGGTAGGAAGCTATAAGCGTCGATTGAACCCACTTGAAGTCCCAGAAGAGGCGGCATTGGATCGTGACATCACTCTGCTTCCTGCTCTGTACCACCGCCAGGCAGGCCGACCACGGAAGCGCCGGATCCGAAGTCGTGGAGAGAGTGGAAGGGTGCGAAAGCTGTATGTGCGGCAAATGCGGCAAGGCGGATGGGCACAACAAGGCCTCGTGTAGGAGTGGGCAGTGATTGTTCGGATTAAAAAGCAGTTGAAGAGACTTGATACATACAGGTATAAAAACGATTGTTTTGTTAGTGTTGCTCCTGATTTGACATGGTATCCGAGAACATGTGTACTGAGGGATTAATCCCATCCAACTTGTTCGAACGACTATCGGGTAACCCTGGTTGGTGGCACGTTATCCACACAGGGTTGCCCAGTCTGATCTAAATGAGACTCACCCGAAGGTGGATCGGACTGCACCAAGCCCTTAATTATGACTTAGATCTGAATAAGTACTAGTACACGACAATTACCTCAAGCAATCGAAACTAACCATTTACAACGGTTGTGGGACTCGAACCCCCACTACATGACATTGACAGACCCCACTCAAGCCGCTCCACCAATATACACGCATACTGGCTAGGTACAGTTCAAGGTTTTCAAGGTTACTCTGACGTTACTGTAACCAGTGGTTGCGCCGTTACTGAGGTATCAACACTGGTTGTGTTTTAAACAATTTGTATCACCTTCTGAGCAAATATTCGATTTGTATCACCTTTTGGAATTTTCCTATAAACAAGTTTAAATCCAATCTCCTCTTGGAGCAACTTCAGTTGGCTCTACTAGCCTCACTCAATCTACTTTATTCAATCGTGTCACGAACTCAATATCCATCATCATCATCAATCAGTACAGGTTCAAGCAGGTTGATCTAACACCACGCGCCGGGATGGAATAACTCAGGAGAATAACACCACGAAGCTGGAGGATGTAAGACCGCTTTTGATTTTGATGATGTTTAACCGAAGAGTTAGCAAAAACTTGATACCTGAGTACATTATTTTTCAATATGGATAACGTTCTGGTCAGTGGCTAAACACAGTTTGATTATAACTCTATGCGAAATGAGCTTGGCGGGTTGTGAGAAAGTTTGCTCATAAAAATAGTTCGGGCTCTGCAATAAACTATTGCCAATAATACAGTCCTGTGACAGACATGCTTTCAAGTGCACTCAAGAGCACTCAATTAAGTCGTTGTGGTTATCGGCACTGGGTCGAATTGCGACTGATGAATCATTTGACCCAAAGAGAAGGCATGATATAATAAGGCGTATTGTCGTGTGGTGGCGGGTCGGTCGGTTGTTGAAGTGTAGTAGTTAAATCATAGGTAGGCCGGGTCGCTTGAGGGGAAGACGATGTATTGATTAATGGGTTGTTTATCTGAACTGCTTTCTGGCAAGCTACACATGCATGGCTTCCATGGGCATCATTGGGGTTTATTCAAGGCCTCCATGGAGACCTTCAGATTATTTTTCGTTTTCTTGCACACCTTTACTAAAATGTAAATCTTTCTTTCTACCCCTCATTTCTTTCTTTTGTTTTGTGCATGTATGTGTGCCTGCCGTGTGCTTCTGGCTGCACTTGCATTTAGCACACGGCGGCATGCCACTTACCGCCTTTGGTGTGCTATCTAGTGTTCCAGAGAGCTCCGGCCTCTGCATGCCGTCTAGCACGCCAAAGGTCGTCGTGATAGTGCGTCACGAGGACAAGTAGACGATTGTAACTTACAACAACTCACTTACAACTCATAAGCGAGTTGGGTGAGCTGCGATGGAAACGAGGTAGTACAACACAGTGTAATAGACTACTGAATGTTAATGCCGGTGTTGAGTATCTTTTATAGTAGCGGCCCAGTTGGTTTGGGATGCTCGAGTCATTTAAATCTTGGACTCCAAGGCTTATCGCTGCTATGCATACAATACAGCAATGCAATCAAGGTACACCACCAATGTCCAGCGAAATGCTTGCTGTTGGGGTTGGAGGTGAGAGGAGAAGTTCCACGGATGGCAAAGCCACGTAAAACATGGGGGCATAGCTAATCGTCCTCTGCTTCCGCAACCAGCGCACACTCGAGGCATTTGCGACTTCCCAAACAATACTTCGAAGTCTGGAGATATTAGTCTTCCAGCTGAGATTCGCCGAGACACTACCAAGCCGCTTCTTAGCAAGGCGATGATGCTGGGTTGTGCCCCAATTCAAGCAACTACTTCCAGTAGTACTTCATTTCCTTGGGTCGTCGCCAAGTGAATCCCATGTCTGTATGCTCGATTGAAACAAAGTTAAACATGTACTAAGTGCAGAGTATGTCATTGGAGCCAACACCAGAAACGATATATATAATTAGATCATGTACTTAAACCTCACTATACGTCAGGTTTTCTCAACGCTAAAAAGTCATCGTAGTACTTACGGTTGATATGGTTCCGTAATGCTTCTCCTGGCAGCTTGTCTAGTCCCAACTCCTTCTTGACATACGCAGAAGTCTTCCCGGACTTCACCCAACTCTTTACGCTGTTGCTCATGTACACGTCGTAAGTCACAAGGGGCGGTGGAACGTAGTTTGCTCTTGCTACAATGCTGTTGATTCGATGTTGCAAGAATTGATCGTAGTACTTGACGTTCGGACTCAGCTTCATCGCATCCGCTGACAACGTATCTAACCCCAACAACTTCTTTACAACATCCGTGGTCTTACCAGATCTAAGCCAGCCGCCAACTTGATGCGTCATGAACTTGTCATAGTACTTGAAGTTTGAGTTAAGTTTGAACGCCGCTGTTGAAAGTGTATCCATCCCCAGCAACTTCTTGACGTCATCGATGGATTTCCACCACCTACCCAGCGATTAACGATTGAACCCATGAATTCGTCGTAGTACTTGTAATTCGCGCTGGTCTTGATCGCATCTACCGATAGCTTCTCCATCCCCAAGGCTTTCTTTACATCGTCGATGGATTTATCATCTCTTGCCCATTCGTTAGTTGTTTTCGACATGAATTTGTCATAGTACTTGAAATGTGGACTGCTCTTCATCGCCTCTGCCGACAGCTTGTCCATCCTCAATTCCGTCTTGACAAACTCAGAAGTCTTCCCATCCTTCACCCAAGTCTTAACCTGTTTTCCCATGAACTCGTCGAAAAATTCGTGGAAGAGCTGGCCCTTCGCGCTGTGCCTGAACGCATCTGCTTCTGTCAACGTGGTATATACCGGCTTCCCCAGCTTTAACTTGATGTCGTCAAAGTATTTCCAGATAGCGTCCGCGGTGTCGTCGGCATTTTTATTGGTTTTCGCCATGATTCGTGGTGCGATGTTATTGTACTCTCTTTTGAGAAACGCTTTGGTCTCTGAAAACCCGATAAGCCCTCCCCTGTCTTCAGATTCTGACTGAGCAGGGTCCACCGTGTCAATAAAATCGTCGTTGTCATCGTCGTCGTCGTCGTCGGTATTGGCCACCTTGACACTGCCGCGGATTGACGCAAGTGAGTGGCCTGAAAGCGAATCGTTGATCGTCAACGATTTGGTATGGCCAGACTCGATGGCCACCGATAGAGTATCACTTCTGGCGAGGAAAGCAATCACCACTACAAGGATAGAGCGGAGGTGGTGCATGCGTGAGAGTGGAAAAGAGCAGAAGCTGTGGAGTGAGCTGTGGAGTGACTTGAGGATTGATCTACAGTGCCGTGATGCTACACATCATTTTATGACATTAACAGTTACTGCGCGTAACCCTTTTAGCATCACCATAGTTCTACTAACTAATCCTTATCGTCTTTTTTCAATTTCACATCTGGTTGGCTGAATAAAATATTAATCATTTGGTGAGTCAGGAAAAGAAGAATGACCTGCAACAAATAATTGGCGCTGACTGAACCCTACCTAGCACAAGAAAGCCACGCAATACGCGATACGCGATACTCTCAACACACTTTCCACACAACGCGTAGCGGCACTTGCTGTTTAATATTCCGGTATGACTGCAGGTTGTTGACAAAAATTGGACGCTGTGGATCGAGTTGAAAACTGGTGGTAGATTTGTCAGCAGGATAGAGCCAGGCACAGAAGAATCTGAATAATATGCTCACGTGCGTACATGCACACACGTAATGGGTCGTGAAATACTACATGTACGTGTAACCATAGGGTCTCTAAACCCCACATATTGCTACCTGTGTCAAATCACAATGCGCACGGCTGCTTCAATAACTCTACTGGCTTGACGAGAAAGAACCGTGACGCGTGGTTTATTATACACTACTCGCCTCCGTCCTACCTCCTGAGCTCGGGCTTACGCCTTTTAACTTCCTGTTGTCCCGGTTTTCCCGCCGTTCTAGTGTTGTTGCTTTCCATAAGCGGTGATGGTGATACTCTTGCCATGTTTGTTTACACTTACTGATGGTATTAATGCGCGACCCAGGCGATTTGGTCGTTCGGTAAGCTTCTCTTTTACGAACTAATGTATGGCACAGAGCCCATCTTATTCTATAAGTCCCCATGCCGAATGATAAGCAGAGCTCTCTCTTGCGGGAAGCTGGCAGAGCTCGTGATTTTCGGGTAGCCTTTGCGGCGAAAACTGGATGTCGGCGTCTTTTGGACTTTTCACATCAGACTGGACGTTGGAGACAGATTTTCTGGCCCGTTTCCTCCTCGTACTACCGACATGGCGCCTGCATTCGTATCCAACAGCTACGAATGCTCTACAACGATCTCACTCACATGGTGTCCCGGATCATGTCCGCGTTGGGACGATTGCATGGTCCTGTTCCCCGTGGCGCCTTTGTCACGGCTATTGGCATCACACCCGAGTCCTCGACAGCCACACTTCCACACCTCAGCAAACGTGGCCTCCGGGGCATGTATTCCAGTTGGACTTTCACTTTACGCGGCCATCCGCCTCTTATTTGAGTGAGGAAGTGTCGGTCGAGATGCTGCAAGCGTCGCTGAGATCATTGAAGGATCTTCGCCAGGTTACCATGCCGGCGTATGCTGATTTGCAATCCCGATTAAGTTGGGAACTGCTACCAACGTGGTCGCGTTTCTGGTTTCTACAACATGCGAACCCCACGCATTAGATTGCGGGTATCCGGACTGCATTGATGTGGAGACAGAACGGCATCTATTTTCGATTGCTCTCGCGCGCGAGCTGTGGGGTTTTGTCAGTGGTGACTGGAACACTCTCATGGAGAATCCTATCTCCTGGGCTTTCTTTACGTACCTATTGAACCAGCGTGAAATGCTAGTGTTCATACCTTCTCGTCGAACTCGCATCGCTTTGGATGATCCTCAGAAGCGTGGCCCTACACGTTATTTGGACTACGCGCAACAAGCATCAATTTGAAGATCAAGAATCCTTATCTGCCACCCGAGCTATTTTCCAAATCTACGCTGTCTTCGGTGCACATGCCGGGTCTCTGCTGCGCACTGCTCCTGCGGCAGACTGAACGCAATGGCAACAATGGCTCCGCCTGTTTCCGAGCCAATCTCGTTTAGGTCATTGTATTGCTGACCATCCGCGCAGCTTCTCTTTCCGCCAGCATGCGTGCCTCTCCGATAGTCGAGGTCACCTTCGAGCGCCGCCTCTCAACTGCAACCCGATCACGTAACCTCGCCGTAGTTCTCCTTCGGTATCCAGTATCGTTGTACACGTAGTCAGCAGTCTAGAAGTCCGACCACAGAGTGATAAGTATTGATTTAACACGGCCATAGCCTTTCACCCCCCTGCATGTACATGTAGTCATAGTACTACTACCGGACATCAATTGGCATAAATCGATATGCCAATTGATGCCCGGTATCCCATACTCGTTTGAGTCCTGGGCACTCGGCACCACAACCAATCAGAAACAGAGCACAAAAACTGGTGAGCATCCTTCTTACACTGACAAAGTAGAGAACCCTGCGTGGGAGGAGTAAAGACTAGGCCAAAAACTACTCTTGCGGAAAAATTGTTTATGTAGATCTTGGCGCGTTTTCCGGACCATACTCAGTGTTGTCTATGCTCGGCGAAGCGTGCACAGTAATGTGCGGTGACTGACTTCATTGCTTAGCAGCGTGTGACACAGCACTGCTGTGACAGCAGGCAGAGGCCGTAGGTCTCCTGGCGGTAGGAGATCGCATTTTGGATTCAAGATCGCACAGCACTCGTAGACAAAGATATTTTTTAATATGCTGTACTGATCGACAACATATCGTTGATATCATCGTAACGTGCTAAGTAATTGTCAATCGAATCCTCATTTGAGTGCAAGTACTTAATGCCGATTGAGGTAGTTGCCATCATTGACACTGCTTGCTTCGTTGTCATTGTTGAAGACGTTCATGAACAGTAACGCGACTGCCACATCCCGGCTACGCCCATGCACCATGCACCATGCACGCTGAACGTATGTACGATGGCCCTCTGGGTACACTTCACGTGGACCACCTTGGGAGGACTATCGAGACTCGCTAACTTGACTTGTTTGCGCCATGCATCAGAACTCGAGTGCAACGAAATCTTCATCGAAATATTCAAGCAGACCAAACGGACTACAGCAGTTGAAACGATCTATTGTCACTAGGAATTGGTGGTGGTCAATTCTGAGAGCCGATACTAGTCGTGATCACCCTCCAACGTCGACATTCGCGGAGAGGTCTGGCAGACTACTAGACTGTATTGAGCCTCTGGTATAGCTACTCATGCTTGATTGTTCGAGCGGCTTTGAAGTGGCTCGTCGTCTAACATCGATACTATCCACACTGGAGCTTGCGGTAAGCGTACGATCCGGCGTTGCTAGTGGTTTTTCACCGGT
Source organism: Phytophthora kernoviae (assembly GCA_008080845.1). Lineage (NCBI taxonomy): Eukaryota > Oomycota > Peronosporomycetes > Peronosporales > Peronosporaceae > Phytophthora > Phytophthora kernoviae. The sequence goes on along the minus strand of VKKV01000135.1, from coordinate 64,826 downwards.
CGACAGGGGCGTAAGAAGTTCCATCCGGTGTTGCTGTGCTCGTCGAGTTGCACCCGGAGTCCCTAGCATTGATGCTGGCATGGCCTGGAGACGCTACATGTGTTAAAAAGAAAGTTAAGAAGCATCAGACTGCGTAGACTGTTTTAGTTCTATTCACAGATGTCAATCCAACCTTGAGTGCACTGTTGCGAAGGAAGACCTGCTCGAGTGCCTGAAAACGCAGCTCCTCTTGGTGACGAGTCGCCAGTGTTGCGAGCTTTGCTTTCTTCGCCATCGCTCTTCTGTGTCGTGAACGTGCTGGCGAGCCTCCCTCCCCAGCAGTGACCTTTTCCTGTTTGAGTTCTGCTAGATCCTCTTGGATAGATTGCGAGGTGAAGCTAGTGATCGATTCGAGGATGAAACGCCGTCTCTCCATGGATAGTTGTGTGTTGATTTCCAAAAGTCCCGAGCTCTGGTGCTCCATTTTCTGCGTAAGCTGATGAAACATGACCTCGTGCTTCTCCGGATTCGCGCCTTTGTTGCGTTTGGCGTGCGGTGTGAGGAAGTCGACGAACTCCTGAAAGTCAATCTGTCCATTCGAATCTTTGTCCAGCCTGTTCACTATCTCCCGGATCTCTCGTGTCATTCACAATACCTATCGACAGCATCGGGTCTTCCAGTTCCTCCACAGAAATCTTGCCTGACCCGTCGGAGTCCAAAGCATCGAACCACTGCCGTAACATGCGTTTTTGTTCACCTGTGAACTGGAAGCGTGGCTGCTTGGCATGCTTTGTCAGCCACGCATTTTGGTCAAAGTGGCGCAACTGATCCTGTAAAGCATGATGTTTCGCGATGACTACCTCTGACGGTGCTGCCGACGAGTCTAGTGCTGCCTGGCACCACCAACCTTTCATGTTAAGCGGCATTTCATCTCCTCCTCGATTGGCCATGCCCTGCTGCACTGAGAGGGGATCATTCAATGAGTGATGGCCGAATAACCCCTATTTGTGTCAAAGATAGCACTTGATGTGGGAAGGTGTTCCAGCTATACGAAGTCAAGGCAAGGGGCCAAAAATTCGCGAGTCCAACGTTTTCGTTTTTTTAAACTGGTTTGCTATGATAGATTACTACCGCGCGCTCGTGTCCTTGAGGCACGTGATCCGTAGGCGAAGCTGCAGCTGTGCGCGACTTCGAGTGTAGCTAGTCGTCTAAGAGTATCCCCACCGGTAGTGCTAAACACGTGGCTAAACCCATATTTGTCACTTGGATGGCTTTTCACGTAGCCACCAGTATGGTTAAATGCTAATCTAAGCATAGGATCGTCGCCAAAAAACTATTGTTGGTGCCAAATATGGTTGCAAATATAGCGCAGGAAAGCGTGAGAAACTCAAGCTCACCTTGCAAAACATGAGACTCAAACTATCCCCCTGAAGGAGATAAGGTATTATGGCTGGTCTCGAGTGGTGATTGGTCCGGGCAACACCAAGCAAACCAGTCTAGACTTCTAGCAACAAAATGCTAAAGAAGTTTAAGGCTAATTACAGTGGTAATTTTGAAGCTGAGTGTACATGCAGTCTTCTAGATTATTTCCATTTAACTCCCAACTTTGTGCGAAAGCTTCGAGACGGTAGCTCTATGTTATGTTGGATGAAGAACATGTTGCTGCTTGAGTGCTTCCATTACTTAGTGATGGCTATTGCCTGCAAAATGGCAGCGCTGGTGGGAGATTTTGACGGGTCAACGCCAATGCTTTAACAGCATGTGCTCTTATCACTAAATATACGATAGAAATGGCATTGCCGGTGGGGATGCTTTAAACCACAACAAATTCAAATTCAAGTTCAAATACGAAGTCGACTGTAGTTGTTCTTCATGGCGTAATTGCCCTTTGTCCCAGATCTTCAAGCATGACCAAAACACTCGTTTGTCTCAACCGGACTTGCTAGTGCTGGTATCCTTGACGTCGTACTTGTTCACGATGTGGTCGAAGTAATCGATCACGTGGTGCGTGTACGCGCGCTTGTCAGCATAATCTCCCGGCATGAAAGACCGCTTGAAGCCTGTCAGAAGGATCTGGCGGAGTTCATGAGGGGTCAACATGAAAGCGTCGCAAGCCAGTCGCACCTCACGCACCATGTTCGTATGCGACACCGTGCAATTGTCGGTGCAGAGACTCACAGCGAGTTTGCTCGTGAGCATGTCACGCAGCGGGTGGTTCCTAGCATCAAGCTGCAATTCCGGGAGAGTTTGCAAGTTGCTAGACAAACACACCTCAAGGCATGTGCGTGAGTTGCCGAGGGACTGCACGAGGTCATGGCAGTACGTCTTGCGCTGATTCTCGTCCATGCCTGGAATCTCGATGGTTTCGTGACGGAAGAGATGCACGCCATGGCCGATTCTCTCGGCATGAAGATTGGTGATCGCTTCAAAAATACTCTCGGGACCATATCCCTCACCAGCATGCACTGTTTTGTGCAGGAACTTCTTGTGTGCAAAATCGTAAGCCTCCACATGGTCATGGGCGGGATATCCCCGCTCTGCGCCTGCAATATCCAGAGCCACAACAGGCACATCATGCTCCACCTTGGTCGCGTAAGCCTGCGTGATCAACGCCATGGACGCCAGGCCATAGAGTCGATGAGGGTCTTCATGGCGATGCACCTCACAGAACTCCTTGTAGTACGGCGAGAAGTCCGGTGTAAAGAACCTCATGGCACATACAATGATGCCATAGGCGAAGCGTGGTGCTAATCCCGACACCACATCCTCGTCCTTGGCATTAAACTCCTCTGTCGCACGTTTCAAGCCGCGATTCACACTAATCAGCACTTCTTCCAATGGTAATCGGTTTGGAACAGCATGCTCTTGAGGTGCAAAGCGCGTCTCAAAGTAGCGGACACCCAGAACGTACTGGTCACAGGCTTGTTCATAGGCCACTCGTTCCAAGGCCTCACTGGTGCGCAGCACAGCTGTGGCGTACGAGAAGCAGACCAAATACTCCTCTAGACTTTCGTACGTCTCTTTGAATACCAGGCGATTCAATTCCTCCGCGTCGTACGTTGGGAGCTCGACATTCTGCTGCAGGGCGAGATCAATGAGCGTCTGAGGGCGTAGCCCACCGTCCAAATGGCAATGCAGATCTGTCTTTGGTACTTGACGTATAAATTCGTCTGGGAAAGCTGGGTTCTTCGGGAATACACGGGGGTTAGTGTGGATGTCTCCATTCTTTAGTAATACGTCAAGAGATCTGCGTGCTAACTGGCAAAATTAAAAATGAGCTCATCATGTTAACAAATTCAAGTTTGAATGCAAATGGCTACATTGAGTACATGTGGTCCACACACTATACACATTATTATGTTATTCACATCCTCACTAGTGCCCTTGGAGCCTGTGTCCACCTTGTCCTCTGGGTTGCGTCCAACGTATAAGTACGGCAATGCCACACAGCAATGCTTCATGTCGTGGCCCGGTTGCCGCACGATCTCAGAGCCTGTATTATGAGATCTCAGACTGCAGGTTGCACTCGTCACCTGAAATGGCTCAACATGCACGAAACATGAGTTATATTATGACCAACACAAGGCCGCATGCTTCCTATCAACCCAAGGACTGCGTCTGCCGTCAGAGAATTCAGTATGAGCGAATTCAGCGCACCTTAGAAACTCAGACAAGGACAACTACATAGTGAAGGGCAGTCTTGAACAGATCGGCCTCGCAGTCCCTGGGCTGACAATGCGGCACGGTGCCTGTGGCTACACTCTGACTACCCGGTGACTGCTGATGCGTCGAACCCAGTGTCCCATCGACAATGGCCACCACCACCGCCAACGAAACTGACAACGAAGTTGCCCATGAAGCCAATTCTGGCATGTTGTGACGGACACTGGTGCTGCCGCCGATGCCAACATCGCCACCCCGATCATATCATCGGCTACGTTGGTGAAAGGCATCAATTGATGTGCTATCAAGCCCAGAGGTGGTCGTTAGTCAAAAGCGAAAGTTGTAAGAGGAAGCAACTGATGTTTTTGAGTGCGTGTTGAGAAGAATGCATTGACAACACGAGTATGTATTGCATGTGGTTAAATGTCATGTAAACCGCACGCGCTGCAGCATATCATGCTTCTTGCTCAACAAAAATGTTCAAGGATCTTGATCTGTGCACAGTTGTAGGACGATACCACCGTACCAGTTTTGCCAACGTTGCTTGCTGGCTCCTAAATCCCTTGGCGCGATATTCTCATATTCATCGTATTCATCGTCGCTGTCAGTGCTTGAGGAAGTACCAATTGCAGATGATTCTGGCCATCGCTGCACCAACCTCCTGCGCGACGGCAGCATAGCCAGTATCACGGGTTCGGTTTTTGGTGAATGGATCTCGGTCACGATGGGTATCGGTCACTACAGAAATTAGGCAGGGATGCCCACTAGCCCCACTTCTTTTCATCTTAGCCCTCGATTCCTACTATCGGACACTCGAGACAGCTTCGACGATACGAGGTGTTCGCCTGTGGACACCTGGCCGCGAGATTGAGTTACGCGTTGGTGGATACGCTGATGACACGGCGGCTTATCTCGCATCACACGAAGATATTCCTCCCCTATTGGCACTAACTGCCGCATTCAGTAAAGCAAGTGGGCTACGAGTCAATGAGCATAAGACGGCTGTGATCGCACTTTACTCAAAAGGACCCTCCACTCGTCGAGCTACCTGGTCGGCTTGTATTTCAAGACGTGACCACGTTTAGCCGCTACCTTGGATCTCAAGTTGGCAGTCAAGATGCAACTGAGTTCACGTGGCACAAAACTGTTGCGCAACTAGCTGTGCGGTTGCGACTAGCCTCGGTCAAATCACTGACGGAAGACAAGCGCGCTACTATAGCTGCTGCGGTCATCGTCCCGAAGCTGGCATTCGTGGCTCGACACGCCTGGCCAACCGCGCAATGGGTCGCAACGCTGCAGCGTTACGTTCACAATTTTGTATGGTTTGGCACATTTGCGCGTGACGTACCATCTCGCAAGGCATGGGTTTCTGGGGACACTGCGACGCTCGCTAGAAAAGAAGGTGGGCTCGCTCTCCCGCAAGTTCGAGTAGAGTTATTGTTAAGGAAGCACTTGTGAAGTTGGTGGCAAATGCCGAAGTGAGTGTATTTATCGTTTAGCTTTACTTCTAAGCCACACAGCCAGCCAAGATGGTTGGTGTGCAATAGTCATTCGGTTCAGTCTGGGTTGTCCAACGCAGTCCTTAACCGCCATTCGCAGTGCCTCTCCAACAGTTATTAGCACTGGCTGCAACGGAAGTATCACGATGGGCTCTTACCAGTGACATGACCATGCTGATAGTGGGAGACATACTCAGTGGCGCAGTAGGACAGACTGAGCGCGAATGTTACATCACGGCAAGCTACGCGCTCGATGATCCGGCTGGCGGGCTTTTTCATCAACGATGTGGGCAGCGGGTAGAGATGTTGGCGGCGGTGGGAATGGACGAACAAACCGCACCACCCACACCACTGACGGAGATACCATTTCGGGAGTTGGCCGAAGCGCTACCAACTTCGTCTGAATGGATCGAAGGAATCTGCTTAGTAGATGTGCGGATGCTTCGTGGATCATCAACAGCTACGCTGAGGCAGTGGCACCGAGAGCAGCATGGAGTCTTCTGCGCTGAATGGCTCCCGTGGGTGGAAATTCAGCACATCTTACTTTTGACAAGTTTGGAGACAGCGTAGTCCCGTCGATCTATAAATCCAGCTTAGCCGATGGACGTACTCGGATTGGAGACATGGTTCGGTGGATGCATATCGCGGACACGCATATGGCATTCAAGCGTTGAAGGATGGAGTAGCAGTGATGGAGCCTTCGAGCTTTTGCAAGTCGCATCTCACCGAGCTCATCGGGTTGATCCTCATCAATTACCCTGGTCTGGTTTTCGAATCCGCGCGAACGGACGAGGTGCGATTGGTGCCTCCCAACACGGACCACCCTTATGTGCTGGAGCTTCAGCACTCAACGCCGCAACAGGCCACGCTGACTATTGTCGGTGAATTTGAACAGCGCCATTTTCCGCTCCAATCCAAAATTCAGCTTCTAGGGGTTGTTCAACAATCGATAGAGTCTACCTCGGTAGTCATAGACTTCCACCCCCACCCAAAGATGGATCGCCTTGTGTGCTTGTGGGCTGGTTCAAGGCGGTGGGAGTGCAGCCGGAAGAAGGTCAAGTCGAGGGTTACTCTCAAACGGAACGCTGCAGGTACGGCAATGCTGACACAGCGAGAGGCTGCTTGGTGGGCGGAAAACACGATCATCTACGCCGCTCTTGCCTCAGTGTTGTGGAAGCAGATTCAGAGGTGGATTGGTTTGGATGCTTGGGGAGAGCGACTACTTTATCGGCTGAAAATTCGTGGAATCAACTGCTTCGATCAGACGCAGCAGAGGACGGGGTATCCACACGCGACTTGTGTGGGGAGAACCTAAGCAACCCTCTCGCACATACTTTGGGATTGCCCTGCCGCGGCAGCTATTTGGTCCACATTCATTGATCGGTGGTCGCAGCTCAGTCACCCTGCGAATCTGCAACGGCCCAGCACTTGCTTTACGTTTCACCTGACGGCGGTCCCGCCGGCTATCCTGGGGCGACAGGAGGACGAACTCTTTTGGACGCCGACGCCAGAACAGGATGCAATTACCTTACAACTGCACCCAGTCGCTGCAGCATGCTGGAGACTGGGGGTGTTGATGGTGCTATGGGTTGTGTGGAAATGAAGGACGGCGCACTTCCACGACAATCAGATGGTTATGGAGAGCAAGTATCTAGCACTACTCAGGTCTCGCCTACGGGAGGGATACCGTACCATCCAGGCAGCATATCATGACACTGGGAGAGCGTGCCCTGATATCGCAGTGATTCATGTAGTGGTAGGGGCCCTGAATGGGCTGTGGGACCCGCACCACATGGAACTGGGCGGATCGACTTGTCGATATATTCTCTTTTTGATGGCGGGTCCCGGTGCAACCCTGGTCCAGGAGGAAGTGATGCAGTCATCATGCGGATTACTCAAGAATCAACCGCAGGCCAAGTCATCTGGCTTGCCAGTATGTCTTATATTAGCGGAAAAACTACCAACAATCAAGCAGAGTACCAAGGACTATTGACAGGGCTCAGATATGCCTATCGAGAAAGGATCCGCCCACTTCACGTAGTCGGCGACAGCCAATTGATCATTCAGCAGCAGAGACGGTGTATCTCACTCAAGGCGAATCATCTATGTAGACTTTATCAGAGCTGCCGGGTACTAGCGGACAAGTGCGGAGTCCGTTCCTGGACGCACCACTACCGGTCATTTAACAAAACGGCGGATGCGTTGGCCAATTTGGCCATGAACACCACCCACAGTCGACAAGTGCTAATAAGTACTTTGGACGGTTCGGAAGGCATCCGACAGATAGTGGTAGACCACGCTGATGGAGACCTCCGACATTGGCTCGACGGGCAGTCGCACGACGAGCAGTAACACAGCGGCCTGGTGCACCGCAACAACGGCCCACCTCTGGAGCATCGCTCAAGAGGCAGCCAGCCGACGACGAAAATGGGCGTAGGCGGGTAAATGGTGATTAGCGGTCGTTAGACTAGTTAGGCTAAGTGACTGCAATATACCACAAACAAACAAAAACTTTACACAGTACGAGTTCCATTACCGGAGGGAGTGACCATTTATCATAACATGGAGAAAATTCGTCGATGGCTAATCACTATTCTAGTAGCAACGCCCTCGGAGTGTGTGATGCGAGTTCGGCAGAACAAATAGTGCAGTCAAGTTACGCCAATCACCAGAGTTATCATCGACGTACAAATGGACAGTACACTCGCAGGGACTAGTCCACGGCAATCCATTGCCGGGTGCTGCAGCCACCGGTACTACCCAGTTCCTCCAGCATCCAAATGGCATCGGCTGGCAGGTCAAGGAAGTCACTGGGAACAAGGAAATTCACAAGGACGGGAACACTCTTGGGCAACACGAGCAAAGGATTGGGTTGGTGCTAGAGGCCTCACCATTGCTGCATAGTTTCCCGTGGGAAGTGACGGAGAACGTCAAGAACAAACGATTGCTTCAAGCAATCAAAAGCAACCTTTGCACGGTATCGACATTCCATTCGCAAGGAACTAAAGCGGTCAGTGCTGAAAATTGAGCAACAACGGGATGCTTCAGACTGAGTACTGACTGCTCAAGATCAATCTCCATCCGAACTTTGGCACAGTCAAGGCACCCTGACCGATTTCCAAGTCTGGACGGTATACAGAGTCACAAGGGGACAGTTGAATCTGTATCACGAAGGTCGCCAACACGACCCTCACTGCAAAATGGCACCGACATGCATCCACACAAAAGAAACTCTAGAGCACCTGTTCTGGGCTTGCCCGCGAGCACAGCAAGTATGGCTAGCGTTAGTGGAGCACTGGACCGGAACTGAGATCACGATCCAGCAACTTCAACCGTATAAGTGCTTTATTGCATCTCGACGAGCACCTAAGATAGGCAAGCGTCTCGAACAGACTAGCATCCAGTGGTACGGGCAGTTCACGAAACAACACCTGAATATAGCGTCGAAGATATGATGGGCGTACTGCAGTATTGCAGCGGCAGTGCTTTGGATGCAGCGCAACAATGCAATTTTCCGCAAGGAACAAATAACGGTCCAGGGAGGCGCTTGCCGCATTTAACGCGCAGCAATGAGGCAACTCCGTATAGTAGCACAGCGAGACTCCAGGAAAGTAAACACCAAGATGGAAGGTATCCGCCTTCGCGAACTCCTCGATAGCTTTGAGTATATCAATATAGAAGCACCAGGAAGTTTATATTCACCACAAGCTGCTCGACCTCGGACACCAGCTCCAATCGTGCAGTGGCTTAAAATGTTTCAGGGATCTGTCAGCTAAATGTTAAATAAACACCGTTGATCATCATCAGGTAGTACAAACCGCTGTACTCTCCACCTAGCATGCGAGACCTAGTCGGCATTAAAGTACTTGCACTCAAATGAGGATTCGATTGACAATTACTTATCACGTTACGATGATATCAACGATCTGTTGTCGATCAGTACAGCGTACCAAGTATGAATGCGGTGAAGGTCTTCTTCAGTCTAAAGTGTTTTTGACTCCTAATTGTCTTTGAGATGCGCCGCGTACTGCAAGTAGAGGTTGATGCGCGGCTGGTTGAGAGGCCCGTTCGGTTCGAGCTTGAGTATTTTGGCCACATCATCGGCAGTATATTTATTCTTCGCCCAGCGCTTCATCAACCTGCCGGCTTTGTCAAAATTGCTCTCCGCATGATCGAGTAGCTCCTTGGAGAATAGCGGTCTGCCTCGCTCTTCGTTGACGTAGTCGTCCACAGCCTTCTTGTCTTCATCATCGCTGTCAATGTCAATGTCAATGTCGTCGCTGTCGATTTCATCGTATGTTTTGGCGCTCCTCAGAAACCGGTTACTGACACCATCCACCAGTGAAGTGTCAAACGACTACAACTGGTCACCCGAAGCGATCTTAGATAGCTTGGTCGGTGCGGCATCGCTGCTTGCGAGGAGGGTGGTCGCAGCCACGAGCAAGATGAAGCATGATCGCATCATTTTTAATGGTGGTCTTGGAGGGGGATGGAAAGTTGGGCTTGAGTGTCGTGGAGCAAATTGTAGAATGAAGAAATGTGAAGACACCTCGAATAGTCACGAGCAGCGACGTACCAGCAACGTGAGACGAAAGACGAAATAGAGGAGATACACGGTTCTGCTGATGGAACCCAGTGGACCACCAACCATTCAATAAGGTCAGGCAGCGTGTGTCCTCTTCTCCGAGTCGGTTGTCCTATCTGCACATATACGTGCATTCCAACACACAAGCCGGGTTTGATCGTTTCCTGCAGTGCGAGCGACGGGTATACTGAGATACTCGTATTAGGTGGCAGTGTGTTTTGTAGCATGTGAGATACAATAGGATGGTGTGCACCACGTCCGTGTTCGGTAAGATCAACTGGCTAGCTCACACCAACACGAGATACAGTAATTCGCATTATCTGTCGTGATTTGAAAAGTGACTAATTATTGAATAGGTTGATATGACATTCATCATTCTGATATATGGCGAATCGTGGGCCGCGACACACCAACAGTTATGTATTCGTTGCTTCTTGAGCTCCACAATGTATAACTCTAAATGCTTAATACGTAGCTGCAAGCCCTGCCTCTGCTAGCATGCCTTTGTCGGAGCAAGTTGGCTCATCGTTGAATAGCTTAATAGACCTTCATTCAATCGTATCTCAACAATTTATCACTTTTCAAATCACAACAAAATAACTATTATTTTGTTGACGTGAATCGGCCGATCTTGCCGAACATGGACGTGGTGCACACCATCCTATTGTATCTCACATGCTACAAAACACACTGCCACCTAATACGAGTATCTCAGTATACCCGTCGCTCGCACTGCAGGAAACGATCAAACCCGGCTTGTGTGTTGGAATGCACGTATATGTGCAGATAGGACAACCGACTCGGAGAAGAGGACACACGCTGCCTGACCTTATTGAATGGTTGGTGGTCCACTGGGTTCCATCAGCAGAACCGTGTATCTCCTCTATTTCGTCTTTCGTCTCACGTTGCTGGTACGTCGCTGCTCGTGACTATTCGAGGTGTCTTCACACTATATCAATGTATTTACCTGCACATGTATGGCTAAAATAGAGTTTAAAGAAGCACTCCGCCGTCTGGGATTTGACGAATAGACCACACGAACAAGCATACCTGAAACGCCCCCCACCTCAAATCTACCATACACTATCTGAGCATTTTTATACTATCGACATCATGATGATGATTACGCTTTAATAAATCCGCTCTTGCTTTAAGATCTTACGATCTTACGTTCATGCATGCGATATTTACTCATTTTCCCCAATCAATCATACAGGCATTGGAGGGAAAGTGGTTCGTTTTAATGATGGTGGGTTTAAAATTCGTCGCGGCCGCAAGCTGGAGAGTCGATGAAACTGGTGTGGTTCTGCTGCTTGTCAGCTGAGCTTGCGTAGCGTCGCCGCGACCAGGGCAACGCCAGTCGGCTAATGAACCAAAAATGATCCACAGCTACTGGGGCCAAAGGCGCGTGTCGCTCGGTGGCTGGTCAAAACTCTAGCACCGTGCGCCTATTTTATATTCGTCCTTCGGACGGCAGGTCCGTTGGCCCCTCTTGTCTGGCCACGTGAACTGGGCTATCCATGTGCAGAGAGCGTAGCAAACGGCATGGATAATATTTGATGGCGATATTGTCACATAGATCCTGTGCTAGGTATCGTTCACTCACGAGCGTGTGTTTTTGCTCACCTTAACGCAGCCAATGGTTTATTAAAAGAGGAAAATAATGTCCCTAGGATTATTCTAAAACGACAAACATATGTTTATTGCTGCTTTTCTCAACTTCTAGTGATTAAATAGGAAGACTATTTGGCAACGAGATTGGCCAAAGTACGTGCTTCCACTGAATTGAGTGGCAGTATCAGTAGATCCCTCCACTTTGGTCTCATTCATCGTTTTTCTCTCCAGTTCCCAAGTACCCCCCCGCATCTGCTGTTCACAATCACCATGAGACTTTCGTACGTCTTAGTCGCAACTACTGCAACCGCTATCCTTGCAAACGGCAACGCGCTATCGAATTCTGAGCAGTCCACGATCGCGAGGATGGCACCGACCCAAGATCGGGTCCGTTCAGTCGATGCTGGAGAACTCGACAGCGGTGGTAAAAGGTTGCTGCGAACCTACAAAACGGAGGATCTGAGTGGCAATGACGCTGTTGACGCCAAAGAGAGGGCTTGGAGCCTCTTAAGGTACAGTAACCTGGTGAATAGTAAGAAAAGTCGTGAATTCCAGTTTGAAAGGTGGTTTTCGAAGGGAGTTTCGGCTGAAAAGGCGAAAAAGAAGATGATGAAATTCGCACTTACCAAGGCCAGCAAACAAGATTTTGAGCTTGTAGCGACAAAGTACGCTGCGTACCGCATGAACCTCGGCTTTAAGCGTATTGGGAGTGTGGTTCCAAAGTGTTGATAACGATGGCAAAGTAAGTGCGGAAGTTGTAATGGACCATCAATTTACTATGTAGTTCAGCGTTTCTTCTCGTCAACACGTAAACTGGCTGTTCAATTGCGCGTCCGAAACGAAGTGGCTGCCACCAGCACAGCGCCAGCCAGCACCAGACTTGTACCACTTGAAGCCGGCGGGGCACGGACAGATGCACCGGATCTTCTCCTGAAGCGCCTCAGCGCGGCGACGTTCTTCTTCCAATGTTGCTTGATCACGCGCACGACGAAGTGCATTCAGATGAGCTGCGTGGTCCTCTTTGCGCGTTCCAGTTCCTCCCAATCCTCGTCAGACACGCCTGGGTCTCTCTCTTCCTTGGAGATTTTCTCGTCTTCTTCCGTGTCTGCGTCTCGCCCCGGCTCAGCATCCCCCATTTCCTCCAGAACAGTAACAGGCAACTTTTTCTCCTCTACCTGCTGAGCGGTAGGTTGTTCGGGCTCTTGCCTCTGCACCATTTCGTCCACAGGTTTCAGAAATTGTGGCTGCTGTTGCTGCGTCATGGACATTGAAGTGGCCAGAGTCGACTGGAGAGAACCGGTCCGTCTGGCGGACGTCGAGCTGCCAGGACGATCTCAACTGCCATCTCTGCGTCCTTCAGAGTGATCGTACGGACCTCCTCCGACACATCGAAAATACGCTCTGCACGACACTGCAGTAGTTCCTTCCACATACGAACAGCATCGCGGCCATTGCCAAAACCGTCCAATCTCTTCAATTCTATAAACGCGAGATGTAACACCTGCTCCACTTCCGTCTCCAGTTTGATGTCCTCTTTCGTAGCCTTCGTGTGGAGAAACGCCACGCCATCTTCTGCTTCCCAGTCCGGGAAATCGACAAAACGGGTGAATCGACTTTGAGACCAGCATTACGGTTGAGCATAATGTTCATGTCTGCGGGTATCCAGCAATGACGATTACCATGCCGACATAGGCCGGGTCCGTCATGGCTGCTACGAGTGTCGTCATCGCCTCCTCTCCGAAGTGGCCTTTACCCAGATCATAGGCTTCATCAATGAACAGCAAGCCACCCTTAGCCTCGACTAGTTTCCCCGTCACCTTTTCTTTTGTCTGGCCCACATACTCAGCAGTGAGATCATTGCCCGATGTCTCCACGAGCTTTGTCGTTGCCAGAGCACCCATAGCGTACAAAATATGTGCCATAACACGCGCCACAGTAGTTTTCCCGGTCCCAGGAGAACCTCGGAAAACAAAGTGGCCGATCTCAGGTTTCGTTGTACCTTCTCGCTCCGCCACCGCCATCTCCTTCTGTAGTCGCACGAGTTGGTCTCGGATCTTGTCCATGCGGTACAATCCATCTAGCAGCTTCAACGGATCTCCGTCACAAGCAACTCCCTTTCCTGCCACACCGGACCCTCGTCGCGCAACTAGCACGTTGTCGCCTGCCTTCTCTGCATCAATCCCCGTGATAGTCCGCTCCTCTTCGGGACCGTTCACCACGCGCTGAGCACGGCACTGCAGCAGTTCCTTCCACATACTCATAGCGTCACGGCCATTTCCAAAGTTGTCCAGAGTCTTAAGCACCGCAAACGTTTCTTGCAGTGATTCAACGGCCTCACTTTCAAGCTCGAAATTCTCAGCTTCCGCCTTTGAACTAAGGAATATCACCGCGTCTTGAGCCTCCCAATCAGGGAAGGTAATGTAACGAGCAAATCGGCTTTTGAGACCAGCGTTACGATCAAGCATTTGATCCATATCCTTGGGGTAGCCAGCGATGATGATAACCATGCCAACGTACGATGGATCTGTCATAGCAGCCACAAGTGTCGTCATCGCTTCCTCCCCAAATGTCCCTTTGCCCAACTCATAGGCTTCATCGATGAACAGCAATCCTCCCTTTGCTTCACCAAGCTTCTCGGTCACCTTTTGCTTCGTCTGGCCTACATATTGAGCTGTGAGATCCAGTCCTGAGGTTTCGACGAGCTTCGTCGTTGCCAATACCCCTATAGCATGCAGAATTTGAGCCATAACTCGAGCAACAGTCGTTTTTCCTGTGCCAGGTGAACCGCGGAATACAAAGTGGCCAACCTCGGAAGAGCCGAGCCTTCACGCTCCGCAACCTTCATTTCATTGCGTAGGCGCGACAATTGTTCTCTAATCTCGTCCATGCGATAGAGTTTGTCCAGTAACTTCAGTGGATCATTCTCCTCTACACCCTCTCCTTCGGTGTCAACACCAACGTCGGCTAAAGTGAGCACAGTCATTCCATCCACCATGGGACGACTGACTGCCTTACCCAATGCATGCTTTATCAGCTGCTCGACAGCGCCGGCATTGCCGAAGTTTGGCTGGGTCTTTGAGAGCCAACTGCCTGAGCAGAGCTTCAGCCACTTCGTACGAACATATTACGCTTCGTTTGGCGCAATTCCACTCCAAAATATCCAGAAGTTCATGCTCCGTGTAGTCTTCGAAGTGGAAGGCGTATTGCGGGGAAATCGTCGCATCAGCCCTGTGTTCTGCGTTCGCAGCATCTCCGACATTTCATGCGCATACCCGATCAGCAACACCACCAAATCGTCACCTCGGTGCCCTGAACTTTCTCGACTAGTACATCCAGTACTTGCTTGCCATACATGTTGTCGTTAAGGTTATATGCTTCGTCAATGACTAGCACCTTGCCCTTGGCCATTTCCAGGATCTGAGACGTTTTCGTCTGGGACTCACCTACGTGGTTACCCACAAAATCACTAGCCGTCTTTTTCACAACCTCACCGTTGCTCAAGAAGTGGAGGGTCTTAAGAACACGACCGTAATACTCTGCGCATGTCGTCTTGCCCGTTCCTGGATTGCCCAAGAACAACCGATTGAGACACAGCGGCACAGTCTCCTGTCCCTTCAGCTCACGCTCATAGTTCTCATCGCTGATACGCACCAACTTCTTGAGCTCGTCCTTGATCTTGCGCCAACCAATTTTCTCCTCGACTTCATTCAACACGATTTGGAGCTTGGGGTTGGAAGACGGCCGATCTCCAAGCAAGTCAACCGTCTCAAATCTAAGAGTGCCATCGAAATCTTCACGCCCCATGGCCTCTTTGACTGCTTGCTCAAACAAATTGCGGACAGCACGAGCATTACCAAAACCCTTACGTCCCGCGGCCTTGGCAAGGCGACGGCAAGCCACTTTCGCGATCGCCTCATACTCCCACTCGCGACCTTGCGCCAATTCGTCCCAAATAACCTCAAGATCCTGGGCATCAAAGTCCTCGAATACGACTTCGATAAAGCGAGAGGGTAGACCATCGTTGTACGCATACAGCTTCTTCTGAATATCATCTTCATAACCGGCGAGGATAATCGACAAGTCATCGCGTTTATCTTCGGCAGCTGTCAGCAGCTCCGCCACGATCGGCTTTCCTTTAAAATCACCGATTGGATCCAACTCGTAGGCTTCGTCAATAAAGAGGACGCCACCCATAGCTTTCTTCAATTTTAATCGAAACTCGTCAGCTCCATTATCCTTCAGCTGCTGGGCAGTACACTCCACGAAAGTGTTGGCTCTGCGGATCTGTGAGTCCTTCATGACTTGGGCAAACAACCGTGCCACAGTCGTCTTACCTGTACCAGGATTCCCCACGAAGCAGTAGTTGAACGCCATGATATTCTTTTTCCTCTGGGCTGCTGATAGCTGCTGCAACATCATCGCATTTTTGAACAAGTTCACAGCCGCCTGTTTTACCTTCTTCAAGCCCACAAGTTTTAGCAGTTTTTCCATGGCTTCCGACTGACAACCGAGTTGACTCTTCAGTGACTCCCATTTATCCTCTACGGAGTTTAAGCTGCTCGCGGCCAAACCAGCCGCACTCGAGAGACCAGATACTGATGGCTGACCAAGTTGTCTCTGTTTCACTCAGCCATTCGTTCGCCTCCGGGTAAAGAGTAAGAAAAATCATTAGCAACCTTCGTTGGACATCTGAAGACCGAGTTCGGCTCGACCGAGCGGCCAGGCGTGCGATGGCAACGACAACAAGTGGATGGGCATAGCCAATTTCTTCTGCGCAGACTTGAGTTACATAATCTTCCAGTTTACTCCTCGCTTCAGAGGCACCTTCCTTCCGCACGGCAAGCATCTCCAGCGCCCAGAACAGCTTCCCTTCATCCTTTAACTTCCCCTGACTCTGCAGCGATTGCACATACTTAATGCCGCCAAACGGTGTCTTTGCTGTCTGTTCCTTTGCGCCTGCGATTCCACTTGGGATAAAATTCAACTTGGAAGCGAGTGTTCTCTCCGTGCGCTTAGGGATTGCATCACTTGCTCCTGTAGACAGTGTCTTGCCATCCCAAGGGTACCACACGCCCATTTGCTCGAATATCGGGCTCACAGATCCGACTAATTCTCGAAGCTTGTCTAATTCCTTTGTTGGCACAACAGAAGGCGCTTGTTCGGATGCAGGGTGCTTCTCGCTCAAAAATGCCATCTTCTTGAAATGAATCCCTTGTGGCGGGGGCACCACTTGCGATGTTACAGGCAGGCATTGCAGCACAGCCTCTCTGTTTGAATCCGTGATGTCGACTCGGTGGACAGGGAAGATGGTGTGTGGTTGCCATACAGTCCAGCTACCACCTTTGCCAGTTTTCACCTCACGATAAAGCGCGTCATACCTATGAGATGACTGACGGGCCACCCAGTTCCGAATGTTGGTAACACTTTTCTTTTCCCTGCCTTTCGGGACGTCAGCGGGATTCACAAGATATTTCGCTGTGTAAAGATGGCCAAACACGGCACAAGTATTCCCAGCTTCCATGATGCGTGTGAAATTCTCTTGTGTTGCTTCGTAGACTTCGATCCCGTTTAGAGATTTGATGCCTCCGAACTTGGTGATATCAAAGCGGTCGGTAAACGATGTTTGCAATTTCCGACTCAACGGAACAAACACAGTAAGCTCCTTTGGCGAGAAGAGGGTATTAGACCACACGGAAGTCGGATCAATACCTTCCTTGAACCGTTGTAGCAACTTCAACTTGCGAACAAGAAATTCTCGTCTGCTGGTGGCGCTCATTGTGATTTGGGTGACGCTGTCGATTTCCTGCAATACTCGAGCTGTATCTAGCGACGGTAGCGCGATTTTCTTGGTGTCTAGGATGCGCTGCGTGTCCTGGATTTCGGCCTCTAGGTGATCCATCGAGCATACAGGGCAGTCTGTGGGAAATCCACGGCTGCATATCCGTAAGGAGAACGAGTGTCCTGCTGGGCAAAACCACTCGGTTTCCTTATCACAATGGACGGTGTTGGCCGAAACCCTACATGTCACGTCAATCTTGCTCCCACAGGCTGCAAAGTTCCAGCAAGGCTTTTCCACCGACATTTGGCATTGTACACCACCCAACTCTTTTGAGCACTCCATCATAACCTCATGCCCGCAATCGAGCTTCTTTGGAACACGAACAGTGCATGGACTTACCGCTTGTTTACCCTGTAGAATTTTAAAAGCATCACAGCACTTCATTTCCGTGTCATGCCCGCACGAATTGGTCCGACAGAAGCGCACAGGAGCTATACAATCCTTTAAAACGGACTTCAGTGCCAAGGGCCGAGCTCCAGGTGCTTCTAAGCTATCTACTACCACGCTGTCCGAAAGAAGACGTTGAACCGATCGTGACAATTGTTTCCACGGTTGCCATGAACTCAAATGTGAACTCAAATGACAAGGTAGACGCACAGTGTGGCCGCATACCGGCAATTCCATGCTAACCAGCTCATCACAAACTGAGGTAGTATGCCGTGCCTCGATGCATTTCATCTTGATTTTATGACCACACGCACGAATATAAAGCACTTCCGTAGCGCACTGGACATTCAGTCCATAACTGTGGAAGTTGCTAGAGTCACCTTCTCTTACAATTTCAAAGGATCAACATCATCACACTGAAGGTTGGAGTTTTGTCTGACCTTGTTCAATATCTGGTCTTCCGCAAAGCACGTCGTTGAACACTCGTGGCCACATTCGGGGTTCGTAATAACAACTGTCTCCAAACACCGCGAGGGGTTTTGAGCAAGCTCGAGGCCCGCTCGCATTTTACCGTCTCATGGTGCCTACATAGACGTTCAAATGTCACCATTTCCTTGCAAAAGTAATCCTTTGGGCCATATGACTGACCCTCTCGGACAAGTCAAGCATAGGACACGATTTACCGTTCCATCCGTTCAAAGTTTCTGCGATCGGACAAGCCACCAGCGTTTCGTGACCACATCGGGGCAACACCATTCGAACGTTTTCCTTACAGGTAAATTTGCGCACTTGCGAAGTATAATGCTGGCGGTCATGGCATGATAGCGACACAGTGTGTTTACAGGATGGTGTGAAGTCGACCTTTTCATCGCATGGAGGAGCATATCCCTTTACGTACCGATCGAAATCGCAGCATGAACACTTGAGTAGATGTTTGCACTCCTGGTATACATAAGGCACGACGGACACTTTGTTGCACACTGGCCATGATGCACGCTTCGCTTCAATCTTTTGTGCATGTGGCACTTCATCTTTCGATTATGGCTACAAGGCAGACTCACTTCCACGAGAACGTCACACTCGTATTGATTCAGTGCTTCATCGATCAATTTTGCCCCTGTGGAAGTTGTCACAGCGGAGCACTTCAGCACTCGCGGATGGTGGTTGCAAGGCGACTCCACCTCCACGCTACAGTTTTTATTGTGCGTGGTGACTTGCGGCCAATGGCACATAAGCCCGCAATCATGTGAGCAAGGGAGTTCTACTGAGCACACCACCGTGCAGAATCCAAGCTTCAAGTCATTTTCTCCCTTTGCATAAGTGACACACTTGCGATGCTCAGGGCAGCAGATCGGAAGCTTAGGTCCGATACGTACACCATTATACGGTGTACAATCGATGGCCGTGGTTGTATCAGGTTCGGCTGCTTGTTCAAGTAGCCCCAGTGTTTTCTGCCAATGTGTCGTCTCGCCGAAATACTCCTTGTTACCAACAATATACATCCCCAGTCGTGCGCGGCTCAACAGCACAATCATGCGGTTCTGAAGCTTCACGAAGGTGTGCGCGACTTACCGTCAATAACCAGTGAGATAATGACAATATCAGCCTCATCACCTTGGAATCGATCGACTGTCGAGACAGTGCACTGTGGAACAGGCCGTGGATCACGTGCCTTTGCCATCATACGGAGCCCGTAGGTCTCCATAAGCAATTTCCGCATTAGCATGAGTTGCCCCTTGTACGGTGTTAGCACTGCAATTGATGCCGGAGGAACTCCACAGTGCACTAAGTACTGAACGAGTTTGCATACCATGTATGCCTCATGTGTGTTCACGCGAGATAACCCAACCGATGCTCGCTGCTCTGCGCCAGTGTGAGTCAGAAAAAATGTGCGGTAACACTCCCGGGACTTCACGCCCTCCTCCTTCGCAAACAGTCAAAGAGGGGCTTTACCATGGCCCTTGAATTTACCACCAATTACCTTCTTGCCACAAACGTCGTGGTCTTCAATTATCGTGATGTCCGTGTAAAAGCTTCGTGTGAGATCACATATATTCTTTCGCATCCGACGCTGTATCGACAGCACCGATGACGGGACCTCGTTTCCACGAGGAGCACAAATCAGTCTCTCAAACATCGAGATATTGATCTTGTTCAACCGTTCAAAATCGATCCTTCCATCACAGACGGTTGAAGCTGCATGTGGTCGCCAATCATTTCCAGCTTTGCGTGGACGAACCGAAGCATGAAAACAACAGCGGCTCCATCACTTCCGATGCCTCCTCGACTAAAATCGCGAATGGGCTGGTGGTACGAATCGCCTCCAGACGTGCCACACAGCCAGTGATTGTCCCTCAATGACGGCTTTCCCTTCGTACACGCGAGCATTTGCCCGGAGAACCTCACGGTGCAGATCAATTTTCAATTGTTCAATTGTTTTCAAGAAAGCCTCCTTTAAACGAGAGTTGATACTACTCCACAGCTCCAAAACCGATAAAATAGCATTCCAGCGCTCTTCCAACGACATGCTCCAATGCCATTGATGAGGTAGCATCAGCGCCCGATCTGCTACCGACCAAGGGGTTTCTCCTCCATCTCCTCTTCTTCGACAGACTCTGTTGTATCCTCCTCGACCTCGTCATTAACCTCGTAAACTTCACGTAGATGTTGCAGATGTTCCGACTCCTCTACTTCGTCTTCGTTACCGTACACGATCACGGCATCCACGATGACCTCATCATCACTATCAGAGCTCCAAACGTCTTCCATCTTTACTCCCACCTCCATCGAAGTGTCATCCGTTTTATTGATACCTGGGTCTACTACGCTTCGTTCGACAAGTTCCGACGAATTTGTCAGCACCAACTGGTCATCGAGTTTAGTATCGGTCTCGGCTTCAGCCGCTTTCTTAAAGACCTCAGTTTTTGATTCAGAATTGCCTTTCTCCTCTGGCACTGACAGCTCAGGAGGCTTTAGTTCGGTTTGTCGATTGTTATTGATGTGATCCTTGCAGTACCCAGAGCCGGCAATTGGCGTTCCGCGGCATGGCTTTCCTTTTCTTGTCAGAGATTGACATTTTGCGGCACCTTTGCCAGCCTTTTGTGCCAGCAATGCCTCCATCTCACTGTGATGCCTCCCACAATACCGTCCTGCTGAAGCAATTTGACGGCAAGATACACCATTCTCCGATTTCCACTTACAATATAATTCCTCTGCATGCGCTTTACAGTAAGACGTGTTGGGTTCCGCAACTTCAATACACATTCCGGCCATCCCCCAGCACAACGGATGCTGCTCACACGAATTACGAGGGGGACGTCCTCAGCAAGACCTGCTGGTTCGTCTCGACTCATGCATACGAAGCAGGCATGGTCCTCGCAAAACAACTGCTGCTCGTCGACTCTGCAGCTCTTGCATTTCTCGGCCGAGCACAAATGTCGTTCACAGTACAGCCTCTTGCGAATTACACCATCAAGGCAGCAACTTCTCTCATCCAGCGGGAATTTGCACGAATGCTCGTCACAGAACTTGCTGTCGTCGGTGCAAATATGTACGCATGGTTCAACAGGATATATGCACGCGGCAAGGGGTAAGATCCAGTTATCCACTGGTACAGCACTTCTTGTGGGTCGATTTCAGGGTCATAGTGCTTAATGCCAACGTGAAGTCCGACAATGTCCGCATTCGTCAGCATCGGCTTTCGCTTTAGTACAAGCTCTACAGCTTCAAGAGATGTTTTCTCAGAGGTTTTGGGGTCAGCATTAGAGACCTCCAAAGCGGCATACAAGTCAATGCTTGCATTGTCTTCGTCATCACTTGACCTCTCGTTTTCGCCAGCATTTAGATCAGCTTTTAATGGTTTATCGTGATCATCCATATGCATATCCTCCGTCAGCTTCAGAATAGTTGCAACAGCACTTGACAAAGCAGGAACTGCACCTTGAACAACCTTCCGTGTTTCAGTACTTAAAGACCCTGCAGTACCTGCAAGAATAGTCTGCGCTTCGAAAATGGGAGAAAAACAGTCTCGAAACTTGTGCCAATCTTCACGCAGTCCTTGGCAATCCTCGATATCCTGGGAGACTTCCCGAACACTTGGGTCGGCGTTAGCCACATTGCGCTCACGATATTGCTCAAGCTCAGGTTCGTTGCACCCGCCACCAATACGCACGAGCTTCTTAAAGCCATTCCTAGAGTAGTACCTCCCGAAATTGGCGATCGGATTATGGCAAAACTTTGGTTCAGCGCGAAGCAAGTCTAGTAGAAACTCGTCAATTGCATGATTCTTGTATGATAGAACCAGGATCGGCGGCTCTCCGATCTCGCCATTCTTCATTATCCACAGGTCTCGCACAATGAGCAGAGCACGAACAACGACAACACCCAGGTACGACTTGCCTGTTCCAGGTGGTCCCTGTGTGCAGTGCACAGGATACATTAACGCCTCTGTGAAACTTTTCAGCTGGCCTGGATCCAGTGTTGCGCTATTCACCAAAGTCAGCAATGACCGCTCCAGCTGATCTCTTAGCCCTCTATCTCGACGGATATCGACAATAGGATGAAGTAGTGACAAGCGGACTACCTTCCGTATTAAGGCTTGTGTGGATGATCCCTGTGTATGCATCATTGCGCGAACACCGTCATTCCCATCATCTTCGTCGCTATCACCGGCCTGGTCGCTGACAAAATTAATGGCCCCATCGCACAAATTGAGTAATGCTCCATCCTGGAATGGCACTGGCATCTGCTGCTGGTTCTCCAACGCTTTTAGCACTGGAATGAACTCAGGAACAAATGTCTGACAATCAATAATCGCCACGGCTTCTCCTAGGGTAGGATTGCGGCCCAACATCGCATTTCCTGGCTGGTCAAGGTACTCAAGCAAGCGCAACGTCAAACATCCTCTCTCGCGAGCCTTGAACTCGTCAAAACTTTTCCCCTGAAAGTGACTTCTCCCAGTAGATTTCATCTTCAGGTCGCAACGATGCCTTACGATTGGCGAGCAGAACAATCCCGACCAGATTGGGACTCGACAGCCTCTTTGTCGTACGCCAATGAATGGGTTTTAATGGCGGTCGCCGCGACTGGAAGTTCTCGATCCCAATGGTTCCATCGTACTTCACAGATGAAATAGTACCGTCATAGATGTGCGTCGATGCACGTGTGGACGGCGGTCCTCGAAGCAACTGTTGAAGCTTGTCGGCGCATGCAGTACAATAACCTTTGTTATGCATTCTGTGGGCGCACAGGAAAGTTGCTCGACGGTCACATTGCGAATTGCGGCACATCGGCTGCGCTTCCTTTCCCATATATGGCCACAGTGGTTGATCACACACTTTGTCGCCCATTCTCACAGTGCAATGCGGCAGCAATGCGTTGTTTCCTTCGATAAACGTCATTCCGATCCAAATCTTTACGATCGTCTGGAAATACTCGTCAGTGCTTTGGTAAACGCGACCTTCGTTAGTGCGAGGAAGCTGTAGCTTGGGTAGCAGCGCCGGCTGAAAGGTTTTGTATTCGGCCAACCAACCTACCGTTGGGTGTCGCCAATCTGCTCGCGTTGGTGTTTGTGCAACTTCTGTCGTCTCACGGGCCTTTACCTTGATTGTCCACGGTTTATCGATCTCAGTAAGTAGTTCCGTCAATTGTCTACGCACTGGGCGATGCGTCTTGAACCGGATGTTAAGGCTACTGTCAGCCTCCGCGACCATTTCGTCCAGCGCGTCTTTTACGTCTTCTTGCTTCAGGTCCCACGTGAACTTCATCAGACGCTAAACAGTGCAGCAAAGTAGAGTCAAACACAAAAGCGTTAGAGTTTTAACTCCCTACCTTCTGATAGCGCAATGATACGTACCCTGACCAATCTCTCAACCAGTTCAATCACCTCAAGCGTTTCATCATTGCCATCAAGTGCTTCATCACCACCAGTTCCTTCATGTTGTTTGGTTTGAGCTAATAGCGCAGTAACTGCGCGGCTACATGACGGTAATGGCGGTGGGGAAAGCGACGCCGAAAACGGCAGGCGTGTCACCGCCGACAGTAGAAGCTTCAATGCGTCCCTGGGGAGCTTGTCGACACCTTGCCAGCAGCTGAGCCAGCTCTTCTCCATATGCCCAATAGTCTCGCTGAGATTTTTGTTCGGACATTTCTTGAGCACGGACCGGATAAACTGAACGTCCGACGGGTTCGACGGTAGCTGCGGAGGTCGATACGGGATTGCTCCACCACCTCCCCGACCGCCACCAGCCTGTCCTCCATGAGGACCTCGAAACCAACGACCACGTCCTTGACCGTATCCATGACCAGCATCACCCCTTCCTCCACGACTGTTTCCACGTCCACCACGAGGCCCCGGTTGCCTCCCGCCACGACCACCGCGACTGCCCCCTCGACCGTCTCCTCGACCTCCGACCATCAGCAGTTCTTGTCACTTGCTCGGTTTTGGCCAAATGAGGGGATCTCGGTCGAAAGAACAAGCATCTGAGACCCGGCCGTACGTCCAGAAGGCTGGGATAGCAAAGGTTGACAACGGTCTACTATTTTTTAAAAACGCACCGTCTTATGGACATGGTCTAACAGGGAGGGGCTCTGACAAGGCACCCACTTCATCTGCCCAGGAGATGGTCGGTGACACCATTGCTGGTACTACACTTGGAATGCCAGTTCATACTGACCATGCCCGCGTCATAATCCTTGTTGGACTGCGCTGCGCTAGCACTTACGTTTGCCAGAAAAATGATATCACAGTTAACCCTTGTATGACAATCTGACTTCGAGGCCCTGCTTGGACCTACTGTGCCCAGAGAGCTGGAATGCAATGGACACCTTGACCACGTTGAAGTCAACACCTATCTTGCATATCATGTACATTCAGAACCACATGGAAGAGTTTCCCTGCGTGTCGACAGCATCCGAGTCTGGCGTGTTTGTCGGCGACTATTGCGAATGATCTCCATCGTCACGATGGCCTTCTGTAAGAACTCGGCGACTTGGATGGTCTTATCGGCGGCTCGTAGCAGCGGTGGGAAGCCAAGTTTTTGGCCACCAAGTTCCCGAGTAGTCGAGCGCAACGTCCGTTGCCATCGTGGAACGGGTGGATATAGAACACCAGCACTGCGAATGCGTAGTACGCACACAGTAGCGGTCTCTGCTGCCAGCGACTGGTATCATTCAGTGTATCAACCAGGTTCTTCAGCGCGTCCGCGATCTCTCCAGCCGGGATAAATACTCGGTAGATTCGAGGAGAAGCGTATCCGACTGCCAAATCAGTTCGAAGAACGCCGGCCTGCCCGCTAGATGCCGGGAGTAGACACTTGTGGAGCGCGAAAAGCTGTTCGTGTGAAATGATACACGACGGATCGTGCAAGATATGGTTGATGACATCCAGCAGCTCTTTCCTCGAATTATCTGGCTGGGAAGGTCTGCGAGCCACCGACGAATCGTGAGAAGATCCGATCGCGTCGTATAAGTCGCTTGACGTGAATGTGGCAGTCTTAGCGCCATCGCAGCAGTCGGCAAGCTCGGACTTCCGATCGAAGGCATCATACTCCTGCTCGAATTTCGCGAGCAGCTACACATTCATCACAAATCGAAGCGGACTGAGTATTGACACAGGATTGATCAGATGACAATGGATTTATTGTCAAACAAACCTTTTCGATTTCACGATACACTGGAGACTTCGGGTTACCAGGGTGTCCAAACAAACGCTCTCCTGCAGCAAAAATATCAGTGAGTAAAGAGTGTCTGAGTATCGTACAGGGTAAAACAACACGAATATACCGTGTGGAGACTTTGACGTTGTCGTGCGGAAAAGAGTTGTTCTCACTGGAGCTGGTGTTGCTGGGATCTGTGCTCGTCCTGGGTGGATGTGTCCTACGATTTCAAATATCCAGTGCCATTTCGTTAGCAAAACGCCGTTTAACAGAATTAAGAAACACCTCATGTATCTCCTACCCGGAACATTGTACTTGCACAAGACACACTCTGGAGCAGGAGGTTCGGCAGGTGTTACCGTCTCAGGGCACTCGTCCATCTCCATGTCATCCGTGTTGCTAGAACTCGCATTATCGTCACTCGAGTTCCCATCATTCTCGCCCTGATCCTTCAAATAATTCTCCACCTTTACAGATAATTCGTGGACATCGTTGAAGAGCTCTGCCTCCGTAGGGCTCACAGCGTATAAGTACTGCAAGTAGTACTTCAGATGCCCCACCAATTCCCACTTGGTTCGGATCTTGCCGTGGCTCGCCTCAATAACATGCTTCAGAGACAACTCTCCATCGTGCTCATCGTGTCCATTGCTGCCATGTTCGTCTAGTGTGTCATTGAACAGACCATTGTGCAGCAGCATAACTAGCGAGCGTAGTATCGGAACAACAGCGGTGTGGTCTTCGCTATTCATGGAAGTAGCAAGCAAGTCCACCATATCAAACAAGCCCCATTCCAGAGCAAGTGAGATGGTATCACAAACGGTCACTACGTATCAAACAAAATCACAGTCAGAGAACAACAAGAGTTGAGTTCCAGCTAAGCATTAGCAATACTCACAGTCCTCCCGATCGATTGATGCGTCGGTCAGCTCTCCGTTGGCCGTAATAGCGTTATCCAATGTCTGGCAGTACTGAAATCGAGGAATACGGCCTGTGCCCATATTGGACGAGGCAGCACTGAGTAAGTCTTGGCGAAGGGTGGACAGTATCATGACCGACCGTATGACACGCTGAATACGCTGCAGCTCGTGCTGGTCTTCGGACATGGACCGATCGGAATACCAGGAGAGTACTGCGACTGTAGACATCTTGCAAATCATTGGGACAGATACAACGGTCTCAATCCCTGCTCGCCTAGCATGAGGTAGCAAAAGAATTGGGACTGTTGTGCAGTGCGCAGGTTGAGCCACTCAGGATGCTGCCCACTGAACACATTGCCGCTGTGGCCCTGGCCAGGATCAATCATGATGGTAGAGGCCACCTTTCGGTACTTTTGGATGGCGTCGCCTAACAGGGATGTTGTATCGTAGGGGTGATTCTTGGGCACTCGTGGCGACAAAACAGCAGAGGGTTTATGCTGGCGATGGACAGCAGAACTGTTCTTTTGCCAGATACTGTGTGTGATCAATACACAGCTGTTGTCATCGTCCAGCATAGGGCAGTGCACTTGCCCCATCAGCCATGGGTTCTGAAGCAATTCAAGCAAAGCACACGTGAGTATCTGCACAACACCTACATCAGAACTCACGAGATTACTAAGAAATACTTACCCGAGTTACAACGCGGAGGGTGAATTCTAGCGCGCCGTTCAACGTGGCATTGTCGATATGATCAACAGCTACTGTCGAGCGAAATCCACTCTCAGTTGCGTGGTTGGCGATAAGGTACTTCGCAAGTTCATTATGAGCGAAATCTACCGCATCTGACAGCGGCGACGATCCCCAGCGATCAAGCAGGTTTACGTTTGCACCGCAGTCGACTAAATACTTGGCGATCTGCAAATGGCCCTCAGCACTGGCAACATGCAGGAGGGTGCGCAAGTCGTAATCCTCCATATCTGGCCGCACCATCTCCGGCACAAGCTGCTTCAACTCCTCCAAGTCCCCATGTTTCGTCGCTCTAAATGCGCGTGCAATGTTTTGCTGATCTTCGCTGCTTTGAACCTTGTGAATCACCAATTTCTTCTTCTGATGAGCACGCAACATCTCGACGATCGCGAATTTCTGCTTCTCAATGGCAATACTAATTGGTGACCGTCCAGATGCATCGACAATGTTCGTATTTACACCGGCCGACAATAGCAGTTCAATGACCCCCAATTGACCGTTTTCCACCGCCACATGCAGCGACGTGCGCCCCGACTCGTCCGTGATGTTTACCTCCATCCCACTCAGCCACGCTCTCTTGACATTCTCCGTATTTCCTTCTTCCACCGCCTTAAAGAAGGCCTCAACATCTAAAGTTGACCGACTCCTGAACCAATAACAAGCAAGAAACAGTCAGTATGGTACTGCAGAATTTGACAAGTGGAGATCACTCACCGTCTCTCCTCTTTATCTTCCGTTGGTGACTTTGCACTGTCTTCAAACTGAAGGAATTTCTCAGTGAGAATGGCGTAATGCTCACGCTCCAAAAGTCTCAAAACCGCTTCATTTCTGGTCTCCAGTGCACAGTCGATGGGGGAGCGTCCCCAGCGATCCAGGGCTTCAGCGTTAGCTCCACATTGCAGTAAATAGTCCACCATTTCCACTTGGTTGTCACTCACTGCGATATGCAGTGGCGTCCTGTTATGATATATGGTAAATACAGCATTAACTTAAGTGAGACCACTATGCATCGTAGTATTACGGGGTTCATAGGTTATATCGCACCGCTTGTCATAATCGGCTGCGTTCACGTCAGCACCGTGTTCGTCTCTCAGGCGTCGCATAGTGTTGAGGTCTCCTCGGAAGCGGCCCAGCACATGGCTGTGGAGTGGGAAGTTCCTCCCAGAGTCGCTTCGTTGATCTGCATACTTTTCAGCTATGTAGTTTTGCGCTTGTTGTCCATAATTAAGGAGCTCGACTGTCTATGATTTGAAAAAAATGGCGTTTTCTATGTCGTCTTCAACTTATGGTAAAAAATCAACTGTGCTCAAAAGAGTTCGAACACGACATTAGGAATAATACCATACTATGGTAAAGAGCAACAGGAATATCAACCACAGTAGTGGAGAACATTCGCACACGACTTCAGGAGTAGATAGATACATGCTAAGTTTCGTAAACGTGCAAACGACGAAAAATCATCCGTGCATGGGGAGGAATCGCTCGAGAAGATGAACTTTGTATCCGAACCAGCATCCTGTAGCATCAAGAGCAGCTGTCCCAAATCGTGAGCGTAGAGATCTCGCGTATCATCCAGGAGCAGCCTAAGATCAAAAGAAAATATGACTCCACAGCGAGTGGGTGCTGTAAGGGCTAGCAAAACAATCTTAAGTTGAAGGAGGAGTTCAGTGGGAGAGTCGGCTGTTGCAAGAATACACCAAGAGCTTGTATCGGAGTCTCAAGAAGAGACCAAAGTTCGCCGGGAATCTCCTCAAGATGCAACAGAAGCGTGAAGATCTGCTTGACTTATCCAGGATACACTGTGCGAGATGAGGAAGCACGTTGTAGCCATACATTGCACAACTCGGGGCGTAAGCGTCTATGGGTTTTGAAGGCTGCTTTCGACGAAGCCAGCGCAGTACGTACGGTATCGTGAAATTTGCGGTCTTTTCGGTAGTCAAATGACGTGCCTTGCCTGCTTGTTTCTGGATCACCGAGGCACTTGCAGAGCGCAATAAAGAACTGAGTGTGTCTGTGCGTGACCGACTTGCATCTACTGTTGTTGCAGACAAGCTGAGTTACTTTGACTGGGTTTCTCGTCAAATGTAATCCTGCATTTTGTACAGTGACAGCTTGGAATCGTGGAGGAGAACTGCAACTTCTACTCGCGGATGGTGGTCATGTATAACGAAACCAGTACCGACAAGGACTTCACTTGGAGGTGCATTTCATGAACACAAAGCATGTCACCACACCCACTTATACTAAATTGGCCAGGATCGGCGTGTCCAAGTTGATGAAAAGCAAGCAAGTTGTATACCAATGGAGATTACGACTTTCTCATTCATGTATGTTTCGTGCTGGTATTGTTTGATGAGTTGCTGCTGCTAATTCTTTGGTGAGAAAGGTCAATGGACGGGACCAACGATCCAGTTCTCTTTACTATCAAGGAGGCTTTTGAGCTCTCAAACGCGCTTTTCCCCACTTGCTTCTCCGCTGTATCGTCACTAATATGCGCGGCAACGCGTACTTCGTTGGACGTAAAGAACTGCTGGAGTGGCTGAACACAGTGTGTGGTACGGAGCTCACCAGCGTGGAGCAGACGTGTTCGGGTGCCGTCGCGTGCCAGGTCCTGGACGCGTTGTATCCTGGTAAAGTGCCAATGAACAAGGTGGGTTGGACTGTCGTTCACGACTATGAGTTTGTGCAGAATTACAAACTGCTACAGAAGTGTTTCTTCGTACTCAAGATTGACAAGCAGATTCCCGTGGACCGCCTTGTGCGCGGCAAATACCAGGACAATCTCGAGTTCATGCAGTGGCTAAAGGCCTTTTACGACAGGCACGAGCAACATGGACCATATGACCCCATCGCGAGACGTGAGAAGGGAAAGGCGGTGCTCAGTACAACAGCAAGTTGTACGGTTCGGCTGCAATGGTAGCAACTCGCATCCAGACGCCTACAAGAGCAAATACGCTTATGAAGCCAAACAAAAAATCCACACGTCGTGCTACAAGCAGTTCTGCCAAAGTTGGAGTCTCCTGCGGTGATGGTACTGGACGGTCTTACTGTACCATGGCATCACAGGAAAGGGGGATACATATCCTCAAAGCTGAAAACAAAGCGCTAACAGATCACAATGAGGAACTGCGCGTATCTGTACGTCCCTGACCTGTATTTGCTATTGGACAAGTCGAGTTCTTTTGGCTGAATTTCTCGTCTGTGTATCGCATTTTGTAATAATGTCCAGCTTGGAATCGTGAAGAAGGACCGAGACTTCTACTACACGAAGATGGAGGCGATTGAAAAGCTAATTCACGAAATCGAGCTCTCGGACACGGCCGATGAAGAAACGGCTACGTCGATTCTCGAGGTGCTGTACGCCGCGGAGTAAAAGCAGTAAGCATACAATTGGCAATGATAGATGCATGCCTCTTGCATGACAAGCAACCAGACCCTGTAAAGAAATCAAACCGCTGTAGGTGACGAAGTTTCTCGTTGACAGACTCGCAAGATCTAACGCCCGCTTTCCTAAGCGTGAAATAAAATGTTAGTTCCTACAGATACTTCCTTCTACGAACGCAGCTTGAGGAACGTGCGCTTAAGAACGCGAGCCTGTGTATATTACCAGCAGACACTCGTAAGGGGTTTTCGTGCGCAAAACAAATAAAAAAATGGTACGTACCTCGTAGCTGATGGTGTGCTGAATTGCATCAGTGCCCGTCAAGCTGGCGTTCCGCTGGTCGGCTGCCGTCGTGGTGAAGATATCCTTGCCGTGCTGATCAGCGCAGTCGAGAAACTCGAGGATATCGTCCATTGTGGAATCACGGATGGTGGTCATGTGCTTGGCTAGTGTGAGTGCCAAACCGAGAAAGCAGCGTTTGGCATAATACCACGTGTCCGGCCCGAGCTTGCGGTGGTACGGTTCCATGCTCTTCATGACACGGCAAATGCCGAAGTCGTAGTTGTTCTTCGAGCAGTAGAGCGTACCAATAACAAGGTTGACGATGCACAGGTGGAAAAGTCGTTTGTCAGGATCGCGGCTTGACTCTTCTTCTTCCTCTCGCTCAATGGAGCGCAAAAGCTCCTCAGCCTTCTCGTTGTCCGTATTCATGACGTAGCAAACACAAAGATTGGCTAAGATGATGGCCTGCACGTCCAGGAGATTATCTTGGTGCTTTTTCACGAACGGTTCATAGTACTGGATGGCCTGTTCGTACTTGTTCCCCTGTAAGAAGAACACGTGAGCCACGTTGAGCTTCCAGGCTTCATGTTCCGAGCAGAACTCGGCTGTCTGGCGGAAGATCTTCTCCACTTGGGTGTAGTTGCCTCGCTCCCAGTAGATGTTAGCCTGAGCCATCAACACAGGCATGAAATCCTCCAGTGCGTCGTCGTAGGCTTTGAGCGACGTCTTGATATCCTCATTGGACTGCGCAAGGCGTGCATCCTGAATCTTCTTGGTCAATTTGCGCAGACCCTCAACGTGCTTCGTGGCCAGCTCATCGTACTTGCGATAAGCGTCCTCGGGTGACGTCTGCAGCGTTACGGTGGCATCCATAAAGTCATAGAAGTCCTTCGAGAGTAGCTGGAACGTCAGATGGGCGTTTTCAGCTAAAACGTCGGCCATGAGGTCGTGGAACCCGTGCTTTGTGTACAGGATCAACAAATTCGAGAACGTTTCCACCGGGAACGGCGGATTTTGCAGTAGAAAATTGAGTTTCTTAAAGCCTCCGTTCGGTTCCACATCCATATTCATCAGTCCGAAGTTGTGCAATGACACCGGGTCAAGCTCTTCCTCTTGGCGAGGCGGCATGTCCAGCAGAGCATCACGTGCACCTTTGTAGTTTTTCATCTCGTATTCGATGGATGCCTTTAGGTTAAAAGCCTCCACGAGTGCAGTCTCCCGTAGCACCGTCGAGTTGCGCACGGACTTGACGTCGGTGTTCTGCTCGCTCTTGCTGCCCACACTCAGCTCCGGGTGGTCACGAACACCCTTTTCAATAATCTCAGCAATCTGCCGCATGGCGTTCCCGTACTGTTTCATCTTGAAGAAGCAGAGTGCGATATTGTAGGACAGATCTGGCTGGTAGCCCAAGATATTGAGAGCGTCAGCAAACTTTCCCCGAGCAGCTTCATAACGACCTTCCTTGTACTCAATAGCACCATCAAATACAATAGTGGTGGGGTCGTCAGGTAGACACTCTTCCAGTACGGATCGTGTGGCTTTGATGTCGTTTTGTTCATAGTATGAGGCTGCTCTCAGCAAATGCACACGTTGTGCAAACTGCTCA
Organism: Phytophthora kernoviae; assembly: GCA_008080845.1. NCBI lineage: Eukaryota > Oomycota > Peronosporomycetes > Peronosporales > Peronosporaceae > Phytophthora > Phytophthora kernoviae. The sequence goes on along the minus strand of VKKV01000135.1, from coordinate 32,671 downwards.
GTCTCAAGTTGACTAGCGCGTCGTGAAGCTGCATCGTACTGTCCAGATTTGTACAGTGCTTGGGCGAGGTAGAGTTGGTATTCATCCACCTCTGGGTAGCTGGCACAAAGCTGTTCGTACATGCCCACAGCTTGGTGGAAAAGCTGCAGGTGGTAGTAGCAATACCCGAGCAGAGATAGCGCTGCACGACTATGCGGATGGTTTTCGAGTTCAATTTGGAGGATTCGCACAGCCTCCTCATACTTTTGGTCACGGATGAACCCGTAGATCGTGGACGTATAGCTGCTCCCAGCACCATCTTGCGTCTGGAACATGACGACCGCTCTTTGGGCTTGGGATCCGTTTGCTGGCGTCGAATTCAGGAATGACCGACTGTTCCCAACGGGCACAAGGATTCCCCATTTGTCGATGAAGTCTTATGATGCATGGGAGTCATGCACAACAAGTGCAATTCCCTATAGACACTGTCAAATATTGTCTGTTCTTGTCCAACTTGAAGCTACTCAACGGGTTGGAGGACGCTTTTGTCCAAGCCCGTCACAACCATACAAACAACAACTGTTATCATGTCGCATGAATCTTCATGGGTCAAACCCATATTCAAGAGCCACTATTTGAAATATCTGTATATTTTAAACGAATCATCTTTCAGTATTCGTATCTTTTCAACGAATCAGCGATCGCAATAACCACCTGTAACGTTAATTTTCTCCCTCATTCTCAAAAGAGCCTGCAAGTGGATCGATCAAGCAGGAGGCGACTCCAGGAAGCGTCGTTTACGTCACCCGTACAAGCTCCCGGTCTCCAAGAAGCTCCAAAACAGACGCAGCAGATCAAGTTGTATCGGAATCTGCCTCTGGATCTCTCCCAACCCCGAGAATCGACATAACGAACTTCGGATCAAGCTTTTCCCAGTGTGAAATTCCAGTGCAAAATCGTGACGAAATCGTTGCCATTTTGAAGACTTTTCGATCTTGTACAGTTGCTACTGTAAAATTCACTAGTAGTGTACAGGTAGCTGTGATTTTGTTATTGTATATTGCAATCTTTTAGTTTTTCTACGATGACGTCACGGGATCTCGTCGGCCGCCCATTAGTCCCGTTCTTCGACAGTGACGACAACGTGAACGACTCGCTGCAATTCGCAGAGGGTGACGCTGAGCGAGAAGAAATGGACGTGGACGCCCGTGTCTGGGACAAAAATCTCGGCTATTTCGTGTATCCAGAGCAGCAATCTGCAGAGCACAAAACCAATCGAGAGTCCAGGACGGATAGTGGCGGTAAACAGCTGTTGACACCGTCCATGATGCTGTCTACCAGCACCCCGGAACAAACCAACTCCTTAGGTGCAAATGGACACCCCGTGAAAGCTACTGCAGGTAAAAATTGCTGTGATTTTTGCTGTTATTATAGACCATGGAGACTGAACATTTGCGGTGTGTGGGTATGCTTACAGCAAACGATGCTTCTACTCGTAGCAGTTCGGCGAAGCGTGGATCAAGACAAAATAAGAACCGCCCTAATACTCCTGTAAGGCGGCAGAATGGGAAGGAGGGAGGAGATGACAAATCAAAGACGAACTCGTCATCGTCGAAGAAGGGCAAAAACAAAGGCGGGAATGCAAATAACAACGGGGCACAGAGCAATAACGGCAACCAGCACGCACAGAAGCAAACGGAACAGCTATCCGCTTCTGGGAAATGGGCTTGGTCAGCGTTCCAGTCATCACCGGAGCCGGATCAGCTTCCAATGCCGCCATTCCTCACCAAAAGTTTGAGCAACAGTAATGTGCCACCAGCTGCATTGACACCAGCGCCGGCGCCACCACCTCCACCGATGCAGCATACCGCGGTTCCTACGGCGCCACCACTTCCTCCAGGCCAGCCACCACTCCCTCCAGGACAACCGCCACTTCCTCCAGGACAACCCCTGAAATGATGGCCCCACCTCAAAGTTCCATCGAGTTATCGATGACTCAGGATCTCCGGAGGATGCTGAATATCGGAGGGGGATAAGTGACTCGTCCTTGGATGAAGTTTTTGCCCAGTCGGAGTTTAAGGAAAGAACAAGAAGCGGGGAGTGAAGACGTAGGAGGCGGCGATTTTGCGAGGAGTGAGAAGGGACGAGAAGCGGCATTGAAGCTAAGGCATGCGATTGGCAAGGATCTAGGGCATGGGTGGTGACTTGTGGAGGCTACATGCAGGCGAAAATGGAATACGAACGAGGTGAGTAGGTGAGTCCAGCCAATATCGCTGCGCTCAGGAGGATAAAGCAACGAACGCAGCGTGGAATTGCAATATTCCTTGAGATGACCTTGATCCGGCATTTCCTTTTGCAGCGATAGCATTAGCAAGTAGCAGGATAAGCCGTATCAATTGTGTCCTCATGCGTCCTCGATGTCATCAACTGATGGACTTGAAGTGCATCCTGAAGGATGGGACGTATCACTTGTGTCTTCAAATGACCGCTTCAAGTTTACCGCACATCTTTACAACTCCCAAGATAAGTGTTTTCATTCGATGGCAATCACTTCCACCCGCTCAACATCTGCCCTGTACCCAAGCAACCTCATAATCGAATTCGCGTCCTACTACGCAAGTCAAGTCTCTTGTATCAACATCATGTCGGAATCCGCCCCCAACCAACTGCCTCAGCTCTATATCTACGACCATTGCCCGTTCTGCTGTCGTGCTCGTGTGACTCTAGGACTCAAGAAGGTCAAATACGACGTTTTGTTCCTGGCCAGTCACGATGAAGCTACTCCTATTGGTCTCGTGGGCTCCAAGCAGGCTCCGATCTTCGTCCCCGTGGGGAGAAGCCCTTCCCAGAGAGTTGGGACATTGTTAGCTACGTGGACAAGCACTACGGGGACGGTTCCATCCTTAAGGAGGCCTCAGGCCGTCAGGATCTGGCCAAGTGGATCGACACCGTCATGCCGCTGCTCGTCGACCTGTTTCTACCGCGCTTCTACGCCGCTCCGCTGCCAGAGTTCACTCTACGCGAGTCGCGCGACTACTTCAAGAACAAGAAGGAGAAGAGCATCGGCCCCTTCAGTGACGCACTCGCCAAGTCCCCAGAACTGGTGGAAAAGGTCAACAAACTGCTCATTGAGCTGGAACCCATGCTCCACTCCAGCCACTCGGTTAACGAACAGTTGGGCTACGATGACTTGGACCTGTTCGGCCGTCTCCGTGGTCTGACCCTCGTGAAGGGCATTGAGTGGCCTGCTAAGATCCGTGCATTCATTGAGTACTTCTCGGAGGCTGGGATGCCGCTGTACGACAATGTCGTGAAGATTTAAAGGAGCGAAGTGTGATCCACCTCACCAAGGTGACCTTGGTGATTAATGAGTGATGCTGCGTACTGGATGAATTGAAGGCTCGGCTGTTATGAGCTGATCTCTAGTTTCAGTAAGGTGGTGCGAATCACTGTAGTCGGTATCGAAAGTATGAATGCAAGTCATGCGCTTCAGCTTTTGTCGTTCAAGTGTCACATTGCCGTGTTACATGTTTGTGCTGTAGTTCTCGCAGATCGACGAGGATCAGCAGCTCAATCTGCGCAGCTCATCCTGCATGGCACATAATCATCAGGCAGAGAAGGGCACTCATGATCCTGTGCTTCTGGTGCTTCCAAATCCCTCACTGCTCAGTCTCATAATTGAAAACGCCTTCAAGCATCTCAATCTCCGTTTTCATCCTTTTCCGAAGCGTGTCGACCATGACCAGCCAACAACCCAAGCTCTACATCTACGACTTTTGTCCGTTCAGCTGCCGTGCTCGAGTAGCTCTTGGTCTCAAGAAAGTCAAGTACGATGTGGTGTTCATGGCATACGACGACGAAGTGACCCCCGTGAGTCTTGTCGGTTCCAAAGCAGCACCGATCTTTGTGCCTGTCGGTGGCAAGCCCTTCACTGAGAGTTGGGATGTCGTCAGCTACGTCGACAAACACTACGGGGATGGTCCCATTATCAAGGAAGCCTCCGGCCGTGAAGACCTGGCCAAGTGGATCGAGACGGCTATGCCCATGCTGAACGCCCTGTACACTCCGCGTTTATACAGTGCCGTTGCCAGAACTCACACTGCGTGCATCGCGTAAGTTCTTCAAGGACAAGAGGGAGAAGGGTATGGGTCCGTTTAGTGAAGCACTTGCCAATTCCCTGCACTTGTTGAACAAGCCAACAAGCTGCTTGTGGAACTTGAGTCCATGCTTCACTCCAATCATTCTGTCAACGAAGAATTAAGCTATGACGACCTAGACCTGTTTGGCCGCCTGCGTGCTCTGACGCTGGTGAAGAGCATCGAATGGCCAACCAAGGTACGCGAGTTCATGGACTACTTCTCGGAGGCTGGTGACGTCCCCATGTTCGATGCTGTAGTGAAGATTTAGAGCGTGATATGGCCATCTAGTCGGCAATAGCCGTAACTTGAATACATCAGCCTGAACTCTGTTCGTTGATCGTGTATCATAAATATATGCACAAGACCGAGGAGCCTTTGCAGTCCATCGAGCAGCAGGAGGGAGAAGAAGTGTCATGTCGCGACCCTGACAAACGACTTTCCGTTTGTGCATCGTCAACCTCATTTTCGGCACTGAGGCAATTCAGCATACACCAAACCTTTTACATATCGCACACTATGCTTACGATTGCCTGTATCTTTCAACGCCCCGTCAAGTAGTTTCGTGCCGAACAGTGGTCTGCCTCGCTCTTCTTCTTCATCATCGCCATCATCGCCATCGTCATCGTTAATGTCGTAGTTCGGTTTGGTGCTCCTCAGGAACCGCTTGCTGACACCATCCGCCGATGCAGCATCGATCGATTGCACCAGGTCGCCCGACGAAATCTACGCGAGTTTCGCCTGGTCCGAGGTCGTGACCGCTGAAGCAGCATTACCGCTGGCGAGGAGAGTGGTCACAGCCATCAGCAGGACGTAATACGCACGCATCGTTTGGTTGGTCTTGAGAAGTGCTAAGCGGGAGGGAGTAAGCTGGACTTGGGTGTTGCGATAAGAATTGCAGAATAAGTCTTCTGACGCCGAGCGGAGTTTCGTCCTTCCAAACAGCAAAACAGGTCAACTGTGCCGTCGTAGCAGCAATCGACAGCAACATTTACTGCTTCTTGAACGGTTTAAACTGTTGTCCTCGTCAACAACGACTGCATAAATCTCGAGTCTCGTAAGCCCACTCACACCTTGTAGACGGCAAACTACAATAGATTGACATGGAGAATAATAAACTCTAATGAATGCCAATACTCCAATGGATGCCAATACTCCAATGGATGCCAATACTTCAATGGCCAATACTCCAATGGCTACCAATACGCTCATTGAGCTGGCGAGTGTACAACACTTCAACCTGACCTGAGTTAAATGGTACAATGTACCTATCCATCCAGACATGCCATCTATTGGTCAATATTTTTGTCAATAATTCTCCATCATTGGTCAAAACAAGTTTACTTGGTTTTTGTATACCTACCATCAATTTCAAAAGCGCGCGTCAGTGGAGCACCGCGCTGTTCCGCGTCGACCTGCAGCCTCCTTCCACCGTCACCATCGCTCCTCTGGAGGAATCCACGGCCGCTCGCGGCAGTCGCAAGCGACCTCGCGACTCTTCCCATCTCCCTACACGTCGCCAGATCCAAATGGACGCTTTAGACAAGGAGAATCAGCCACCAGAAGCGTCCACTTGTTCGTCCTCTCTAGATGGCCTCCTGTCGCTTCTCCCCAGCCTGGGGCCCCAGGGGCACAAAGCGACCCTTTTATTCTTCGGAGAGACTGCACGGAAGCTCTTTATGCTGGAGCAACCAGACGAGCGACGCGTGCGACTCGTTCTAGCGTTGAAGAAGGACCCTTCTAGTGTGGACAGGTGGCTGGAGCTCTTACGCTATCCCGTCCCTGGTTGTCCGTCGCTCTACAACCGCCTGAGGCTAGTACGACGTGCGATGACGTGTATTGACGTGGAGAAGAGCAGAGAAGATGCTGGTTACACGGAGATCTGGCTCATGTTGGCAAAGTTACACGAGTAAGAAGAGAAGAAGAAGGTTGAGGTTATTGTACAAGAGCTGATAATTATTTTTTTGTTATAGGACGGAGGTGGATACGAGGAGTATTTTCGTCAACATGAAGGAGAAGAAGATTGGAGAAAAGCAGGCGATGCTGTATGAGGAGGAAGCGGTGTTTGAGTATAATGCTGGTAAGTGAGAGGAGGAGGAGGAGAAGGTGCTGAAGGAGATTTTTGATGGTGATTTTTCTTTTTGGACAGGGAGAGGAGGGAATAACGATGTGGCTGAGGAGATTTTGGAGAGAGGGGTGGATAACGACGCACTCACGCCAGCAGAGAAGGAGAGTTTACTTGAGCGTGTGGTTACAGGGACAGCAGGGTGGGTCAAAGCGTTCTCCGGAGCGCCAATAGAGCAGAAAATACTATCGCATCCGCGGAAAAAGCAGACGTTGCAGGATATCAGGATGCAGGACGACCGTAAAGTGCTGGGTGAGAGGAAAGGACCGAAGGACTTCAAGAAGGATATCTCTTTTGCACAGGATAAACAGTGGGGGCTGGATGATCGCAAGCCATTGAGTGATCGGAAGGCGTTGGACCGCAAGGCGTTAGGTGACATCAAAGCGTTGGGTGATCTCAAGGTACAGAAAGACGTCACTGCACAAAATACAGACAGGGTACAAGATGATCGCAAGTTGGTCACTACACCTCGTAGCCAGTTCAGGTATTCGTCGACGTCACCCCACCCATCGACTACTTCAGCAGACACAACACCTTTGAATCATACTCGTGTGGGCCCATCTACAAGCGGATTTTCGACGGTATCCAAAGTCCCGCGTAACGATACTAAATCACCGCTTCTCACAACACCGTTGCTTCCAACGCGGGCAAGTATCAAGTCCCAGTCTACTTCCAGGAAGCCTCATCACCCGCCATCGCGTTTTCGTACGCTTGGTATGGAACTCCCAGTTTGTTGTGTTTGGGCGAGAAATTCTAACACTAATTTGTCTTTTTTCACGTGATGATAGGTGGACCACCACTTCGAGTAATTGCCTCATCAGAGCCGAATGGCATGGACGACAGCGATAGCGATAATGACGATGATATGATGGTTGAAAGCCCAAAGAAATCCAGCAAGCCACTCATCCCAGTCAAGGCAAGTACCTATCACATTTCTTGTTGCGCAAGGTTGCGGAAATGGTCCTAACTGTTCAGCTATTTTGTACAGGAAGCCGCATCGTCATCACCGGCGGCCAAATCAGAGACTCAGCCCAAAAAGAAGGTTGATGTCGGTGATATTACTCGTATCTTGACGTGGGAACCAAAGTTCCGTGGCGGTAACAACACTGAAGACCACGAGTCTCCGGCGGAAAACCCGAAGGCAATTAGTCCGGAATTAGCCGACTCAAAAGCTCAAAGATTGCCAGAAAGGCTACCAGAAAGGCTACCAGAAAGTAGCTTACCAACTGCGATATCAACATTAACTTCGGCGTTGGCGAACAACAAGGCACCAGGAGGCACGGAGCATTATCCTTCACGTACAACGCAAAACCCGGAAAGGAGTGCAAATACACCTTTAACTACACAGACAGTGGCGAGCAACAACAAAAAGCCACGCGTTCCTGATCACTATCCTCGCCAAGGCACCAGCACGTCAATGTGGGTATTTCGTCGGTGAACAATCACGCGGATATCAGCCCATATTCGCCAAGTTCCGCTTCCTCTGCTTCATCAGGGTCCTCTCCTCCACTCGCTTCGACAATTAATTCCTCGTCGCAAGACACATTTGCATCATTGGCGAGCAGAGTTGCGGTACGTGGAGCCGACTGCATGAAATATTACTCCGGATACCCTAATATTCTGACTCGGTAGATTTTCTTGTCTCTCGATACCAGGTGGGAGGGCTACAATACATCAAATTGGAGCAGATTGGCAGTGGAGGAAGTAGCAAGGTTTTCCGCATGTTGGGCCCAGATCTCAAGATTTATGCCTTGAAAAAATTAAGCTGAAGAAGCTGGATGAACAGAGCATTGCCCAGTATACCAACGAGATCGACTTGCTGCGAAGATTACAGGGGAATCCGCATATCATCAGGCTCGTCGCTGCTGAGCAGGATCTCCAGCAACGACAAATCAACGTGGTAGGATTTTTTCAGCGTTTAACATACTGATCTGCTTGTATACTAAATACCCAACGGTATCGCCTTTTGTGTTTGTCTTCTTTATAACAGATCATGGAGCACGGTGAAATCGACTTAAGCGAACGGCTTCGCAATCTGAAGGGTGCTATGGACGAAAATCTTTTGCGGGTGATCTGGACTCAAATGTTGCAAGCCGTTGATGCTATCCACAGCGAGCGAATCATTCACGGTAAGCGAACTTTAGCATGCTGGTGTGTAATGCAATGTGCTTGGTTACTTATTGATGTTTATTTGCAGGTGATTTAAAACCAGCAAACTTCTTGTTCGTGAATGGTGCGCTTAAGCTTATCGACTTCGGAATTGCTAAGGCAATTTCAAATGACACGACGAACATCGAGCGCGACAGCCAAGTTGGCACTATTAATTTCATGTCCCCAGAAGCAATTCAGGGCAACACAATGCCCGATGGCCAGCGCGACCCTGAAGGAAAAATGAAGGTCGGAAGAGCAAGTGATATCTGGTCGCTGGGGTGCATCTTGTATCAAATTGTGTACTCCAAGCCCCTTTCGCCGACGTACACAGCATCATCGAGAAATTCCGCTGCATCATCGACCCGTCTGTACCTATCCCGTTTCCGTCACTGAAAAACAAGGACTTGGAAAATGTGATTCGATCCTGTCTGCAGCGTGACCATCGCCGGCGACCAACAATCACGGGCGACCGTGGTCTGCTCAATCACCCGTTCTTAAGGAGTGGCGGTGTGAACAGTGGTGTGTCGTCAACCGTCGCTGTGACGACGAGCAACGCACCCCAGGTTCTCACCCAGCTCAGTGACTTGCTGCGTTCTCAGGGAGTCGCGAACAGTCGAGTAAATGTGTTCCTATCGATCGGGCAGGAGGGTTTGCGCAACACGAACGAGACGCCTAGAAGCAAGCGTTATCTGTACAACACACAAGAGCGGCGGACCGAGATGTAGTGCAAACGGTATTGTTGTGTCTGCGGGGAAAAATCCAAGCGCTTGCTGTCGCGTAGATTCTGTCTTGAGTGTCATGGAGTGCAGTTTAGCAATGCGTTTGCGTGAGCTTCTTCATCACAAGAAAGCGAGGTATGTACTGCGTGCCTGTACAATAACTACATTTTGAGTAATACAGTGCGATGGATAAAGTTGATGTCATATTGGCGTCGCCATTTTGACGCAAGTACGGCGACACTGCGAACTGAACGGAAAATAATTAATACCTGTTGTTTTACTAATTTCATTGTTGCAGCCCTATAGCTACTTCGGCCCTGTTGCCGATCCTACTTATCCGTCGTGATGCAACAGGTGAGCAGCACTGCAAATGGTTGATCTGCAGAGCTGTTACAGTGGGGTGAAGATGACGTACTAAAACCTTGGTTCATTTTGCACGACGAATTCCATTGCCTTTTCGTAAACTTGTACACAACACTACCTTGAGGAGTTGCATCTGTGATCGCCAGCTTCGACGTAGTCCGATCAAAATGCGACCAAGTCGGTCGTTTTCGGCTCCTTGTTTTGCGCCATGCAACTCTGACCCTCAGATTTATCATAGGCATCTTCAAGCCTCTTACAATCATCCATTTGTGCTCACGAAATGAAAAGGTTGGTCGTATGTGTGGTGCCTCTGGTGCCCCCTACGATCTTTTCCATGAAGGGCAAAGAGCTGGCGAGGAGATCTCGCCATCGGTACATGGCTGCTGGCGTATCTCGTCACGTCTTGTCTACCTGGTTATCGATCGACTGGATCTTCCCGAGTTTCGTCTCGTCCGAGGTCGTGACCGCCGAGGTCGCATTGTTGCTGGCGAGGAGGGTGACCGTAGTCACCAACATGACGTAGCCCACCTGCATATTTGAGTAGTTGGGAGTCAAGTACTGAGAAGTGCAGGGCTGGAGTGAATTGACTCTTGCAAACCCACAAGGTGGCGGGCTATTTTTTTTAGCAGCTGTCTGATATATACCCCATTACTACAGAGCTCTAACAAGCCCAAAGAATACCTTCCATACAAAACATAAAAACAACTTCACGACAACATCTTATTCCAAGGACAAAACAACATTTATGATATGTTATTAAATACACCTTTGCGGCTGCAATGGCGCAGACGAATAGATCCAAGAGATATACGTGCTTTAATACCTTCGGCAACTCTTATCTATCGAATTTGATGGCAAGCGGATCTGCTAACTTTTGGTCCTATCCTTGTCCTGAAATCGGAGGCTGTTGGGGTTATCTGGCAGGGTCACCTCTGTCAGTCCAGTAATGTCACTGCGACGAAATCTACGTGACATGGCATGGCTATCCACTCGTCGGAAACGACCAGTGAAACGACAAGGTGGGTCACCATTGCAACCTGTAGTTGTTCGCTTTCACGCTACGCTACCAACTGCATAAACACGTAGTCGATCCGTTGGTTTTGTTGGTTTCAACATACATGCGTGTGCTGTTTTAGCATTAGTAGACTTCGAAAACGCATGCCCTGTCGATCCGTAGCGTGGGCTCATTATCCCTTTACCGTCTTCACATCAACTGCACCAGCAACTAGCCGTGTGTCATCATGGAGGCAGGATACGACAACAGCCAACCCGTCATAGACATCTCCAACAAATCCGGCACCTACGCCCCGTACGCTGAAACGCCCTATTCACCCCACCAAGTGGACCGATGCGAGCGCTCTCTGCACCACACCAACCGCAGCCAGTACGACCGCGATGAAGATCATCACAAGCACTGGTTTGTCACGACCAACGCGCACCTACGCGAATGTTTCGCAGAGTTCCTCGGTACCTTCGTCATGATCTGCTTTGGCATGGGTGTCAACAACCAAGTAGTGCTCGGCAAGGGAGACAAGGGCACATGGCTCAGCATCAACATGGCCTGGGGCATTGCAATACTTATGGGCGTGTACATCTCTGAAGGCGTTAGTGGTGCGCACATGAACCCTGCAGTCACACTTGCACACTGTGTCTACGGTCGTTTGGCGTGGCGTAAGCTACCTGGCTACGTTCTTTCGCAATCCCTTGGTGCCTTCATGGGTGCCTGCGCAATCTATCTGCTCGACTACCAGAAGATCTCGAAGTTTGACCCGGACAAAACTATCATGCAGGTGCACTTCGCTACGTACCCCAATGACGAAATCAACAACCTCACAGCATTCTACACAGAAACGTTGGCAACTGCAATACTCCTACTGTGCATCTATGCCATCACGGACCAGCACAACCGTTCACCAGGCACTGTCGGCACGCCCTTTGCTTTCGCATTAATGATCATGGCACTCGGTATGAGCTTCGGCATGAACACTGGGTACGCTATGAACCCTGCGCGCGACTTTGGGCCACGTCTGTTCACGTATATCGTCGGCTACGGGTCAAAAGTGTGGACGGCGAACGGCTGCTACTTTTAATCCCGATCTTCGGTCCTCTGGTTGGTGGAGTCATCGGCGCGGGACTATACGAGATCCTAGTGCAGGTGCAGCATCCGCACGACCCATCGGAGTTTTAAATTTATTTTCAAGGGCAATGAGTTGAGAACGACAGCTTAGCCAACTGTTAGCTGCTAGCTGACTAGCACATATACAGCTAAATTACTTATGAAGACATCCTTTTGCTTACTTCACTTCAGAGTGTTTTTAAAAGCAGCGTAGTCACACATTGATTCAGAGATTAGAGCACTTATCGCCCATGCCGACCATCGTATACTTGCAGTGCCGTAGCTCGTAGCTTGGTTGGTGTGATGAATCAACAGCAGTACACTGAGACGGGCTCATCAGTGCGGAGTTTACGATCGGTAAGGTCGACGACGTGGCCCCTACGTCCGACCAACTGCAATCCTGCAATCCTGGCAATCAAGAGGGTATTTTCAGGGTATTACTCCCAGGGATGGTCATGTTTTGCTATATGATTGGTTGGATGTCTGATTGTGCCACAGAGTGTTGACGGCGAATCGCCACGTTATCAACGGGCCTTCAACCATGCGAGACTGCTCCATAGCCTAGACTTATCATTGTCTAATTTGCCATCACAATGACAGCTCCAACGCAACCGTTCCCGCGCAAGGTACGCATCAGTACCATCGAGGACTCCAGTGGACAGCACACATCGGACCAGACTCCATACGCCGACTTCCTGGCTCAGCGTATGCACCAGACATCCGTGTTTCAATCGACCGCGAATCTCCGCAGCTTGTGACCAATCCTAGCGACTACCGAACTTCAGGCGAGACGGGCAAAAGGCGGCGGCTCATCACGAAGAACGCACATTTGCGCGAATGTCTGGCGGAGTTCCTAGCCACTACGATAGCAATCGCCTTCGGCCTGGGGGAATTAGTCAAGCAGGTCTTTGGGGCAGCGAGTACGGAGGTATATTGACCATCAGCCTCGGATGGGGAGTGGCAGTGATGATCGGCACCTTCGTTGCAGACAGCGTCAGTGGTGCACACATCATTTCGGTCATCACTGTCACCAACGCCGTCTACGGACGGATGCCTTGGTGGAAGGTGCCAGGCTATATGGTCGCTCAGATGCTAGGCGCCATCGTCGGTACGGCTCTAATCTACGTGCTGAACTACCAGAAAATTAGACGTGAAGACCCAGAGAAGGAGTCGATGCACCATCTCTTCATCACGTACGCGCGTCCCGGTGTGTCCAACTACACAGCGTTCTACACGGAGGTTCTAGCTTGTGCGAGCATCATGCTGGCATCTTATGCTATTAAAGACCAGCGCAATTGCTGGCCTGGGAAGAGGGGCACCCCGTTCACGTTGGCACTATTGGTTACTGCCATTTCCTGTTGCTTTAGCGCAAATTCCGCTCTAGGCATGAGCCCAAACCGTGACTTCGGCCCTCGATTCTTCATGTACCTCGCCGGCTATCACCAAGTTTTCACAGAAGACTCATGCTACTTCTGGATCCCAATTGTGGCGCCACTCATCGGAGGGATTATCGGTGCTGGTCTATACATCCTTTTCGTCGAGATGCAACACCCAGAGCCCACACACAAACAAGCCGCGGAGAGGGAGATGCCGATGCTCACTGGTGAAAGTATGTAGAGAGGTACCGGTAGAATATATTCATCACTCGTATTCAACAACCCTTGCTGTGTTTAAGTCGATTCACGTCTTGTTGGGCAGGAAGTTGCGGAGCCTTCGCTATCGTGGACGACATGCTTTATCTGGTACATTCACTTCAACATAAGGTTTCGTACCAGCACCACAATATCGGCTCACTTGTCACAATGGCTGCGACGTATGAGAGCCTGTCCGCAAGACGTGGCCCATATCCACAGTATCTTGCAACACGACCAAGAGCTTATGGACGTCGAGAGCATGTTCACTTGGCTTGCCATCTGCCAGTGCACCCTATTCAATAACTTTCCATTTAGCGCGGAATTGCCATAGGGACAAAAAGCATGGGGTTCCACTAGACAGATGCCCCGCCGGCTCTGCAGTAAGTTAAGTGAAAAGCAAAGTGGCGGCGAAACATTATGCTCGACATCACAATGACTTGACCCCAGACATTTTATTTTGCCACCTTCAAAGCAACACGCACTATCGCAACCATGACGGAGCCGAGTTTTGTCAACAGCGGCAAGTACGTCACCGACCTGACCGAGGAATCAGCGCACCGCGCTGGCGATGAGAAGCGCAAATTCAAGCACTACCCGTCGACTCCTCGCACGCCAATGCATCGTCCACCGAACTCCCACGCAACAGACTACAACTTCGCCAATACGCCGTACACACCACGACGTCTTCCTCGTAGTAACTCAACTCATTCGATGTTGCACCAGACCAACCGCAGCCAGGCGTGGATTGTCGACGAAAAAGACCAAGAAACTCCCATTCATTACGAAGAGTGTGCACGTGCGTGAGTGCTTCGCGGAGTTCCTAGGGACGCTTGTGCTTGCTTGTTTCGGCATTGGCGTGAATAATCAAGTCACACTGTCCAAGGAGTCCAACGGAACGTGGTTGAGTGGCAATATTTGCTGGGGCATCGCGGTGCTTATGGGCATTTACGTCGCGGAAGGAGTCAGCGGAGCGCACCTCAACACCGCCGTCACCTTCACCCACGCAGTGTATGGTCGAGTACCTTGGTGGAAGGTGCCAGGCTACGCCTTCGCGCAAACGTTTGGCGCCTTCGTCGGAGCTGGACTGGTCTACGTGTTGAGCTACCAGAAGCTAGTCGAAGAGGACCCCCACAAAGAAACCATGCAGGCCAACTTCGCGACATATCCGAGTGACGTAATCTCAAATCTCACTGCCTTCTATAGCGAGGCATTCGCTACGGGCATGCTGCTGCTTGCTATCTACGCCATCACGGACGAGAGAAACCGAGGTGCAGGCCCGGTCGGCACGCCGTTTGCCTTTTCATTGCTCTTTATGGCACTTGGCATGGCGTTTGGTATGAATACTGGCTACGCTTTAAATCCGGCACGAGACTTTGGTCCACGATTGATGACTTTCTTTGCAGGATACGGCTCCAAGGTGTTCACGACGAGCGACTACTACTTTTGGATCCCAATCGTTGCTCCGCTGATTGGTGGCGTCATTGGCGCCGGAGCATACATTTTACTTGTGCAGATCCAGCACGATGACCAAGACGCGAATGAAGATGAGGTGTAGATGGTCACAAAATAATGTATACACTTTGTTCTGCAACTTCGCTGCTTCTCTACTTCGTTTTCTAGCCATCCTATAACACACCGTTCAAACACTGACAGTCCAACAGGCTTTTTTAAATCCGTTCGGTGTGCAGCAGCAACACGTTCATGCGGGATTATCCGATACCCAGATAGGTCACCCTAGCTTTTGTAATTGAATGCTAGTGTGCACTATCCTCCTAATTTCCTGTTCTACGTATTCATTATCCAGATAACACGTGCTGATCTGGAAGCCACTTGACGCTCGAAACAGCAGTTACGCAAATTGCACCACACACGTACCCCGTATCATTTGAAACGCACAACAAGCTCCACAAGTAGCACCACCTGTCGAGCTGTCACTTACGAAAGAAGTCGCAGATGGAGAATCGTTCAAAACATGGTTTTGGTGCTTCAGCTAGGTGTTTTGAAGGGAGCCGCCCCTTGTTTCTCACTCTTCATTTCGTCACCGACCAAGACTATCAAGTTCCTCGTTGCCAAATTATCGCAGTCAATATGGACGAGCAAAGCTTCGTATACAGCGGAGAAATTTTCACTTTGACTGACAAGTCTGGCTACCTCGGACAATACCCAAGAACACGCCTCGCCGTCGGCGCCTCCCCGGTCTTATTCCTTGCACTCAGAGCTGCATGAGACCAACCGCAGCCACATCATGGTCAGGCCACAAACACGAGAACAAATTCCGTTCATAACCCAAAGCGTGCACATGCGCGAATGCCTCGCCGAGTTCTTAGGCACAATGGTGTTCATTTGCTTCGGCATCGGTGTCAACAACCAGGTGAACCTTTCAGAAGAAGCCAACGGCACATGGATAAGTGTCAACATTTGTTGGGGAATTGGCGTACTCATGGGCGTGTACGTCGCCGAAGGTGTCAGTGGTGCCCATCTGAACACCGCTGTCACGTTCACTCACGCGGTGTTCGGGCGTCTCCCGTGGTGGAAAGTACCAGGTTACGCGGCTGCACAGTCACTTGGCTCCTTTGCGCAGCGGCCTTGATCTATGTGCTCCACTACCAACGTCTTATGCTCGCTGACCCAGACAAAATGACCACACATGCCAACTTCGCGACATACCCGAGCGAAGGCATTTCCAACCTCACTGCCTTCTACAGCGAGGCACTAGCCACAGCAATGCTGGTGATGGCTATTTACGCCATCACGGACGAGAGAAACCGAGGTGCAGGCACTGTGGGCACTCCGTTCGCCTTCGCTCTGCTCTTCATGGCGCTTGGCATGGCTTTCGGTATGAATACCGGGTACGCTCTCAATCCTGCGCGTGACTTCGGTCCTCGAGTGTTTACACTGATGGCAGGGTATGGTTCCAAGGTCTTCAGTTCTCATTCGGTCTACTTCTGGGTTCCGATCTTAGGCCCTCTCGTCGGTGGTGTCATGGGTGCTGGGTCGTATCTCTTCCTGGTGCAATTGCAGCATGACAGCGACGAGGACGAGGAATAAGCCACCGCAACTGCGATGACGAGTGCAGTGCATTGAATATGAAGTGATAGACACGGTGTAGATACTGGTAACCCCAATATACGGAACTGCAAACTGCTCAATGACAGTGGAGTGTTTGGGCGTCCCCAAAGCTTCTGATCAACAGGAATAAAGGTACCTGGCCCGTAGATATCGAAACACTGTACAGAACCATCTTCGAAGGCGCGGAGGCAGCACAAAAGCCACCTGCACGCGCTGCGCGACGATTATGCCGTCCTCATCCACGACGTCGGCGACGCCGTATTTCAGTAGCCCGAGATGTACGTCCAGCATGGTAGAAAATCTTGTGCGCTTGCTGTCTTTTAGACTTGAAAGTTGAATGAAGTTGAACTAGAACAAGATACATTATACCCGTGTAAGCTATTGCGACAACAGCCAATTCACAGACTAACTCATTTGCACACCTGTGGTCTTCCGCGCCGATTCACTAATGGCTTCCTTCTGTCGGTTCGAACCATATCGGAGACAAAGAGCAGCAAAGGCCGCATAGAGACACAGTGGAGCCGTAGAAATGTGCACAAAATAGGCTCGCATCGCGAGCAGTGCTTGAAGCCTGCCAAAATTGTGGCACACCAGATAAAACTAGCTTCTCGATAGCAGAACTCAGACGCCAATACAGTGTATGTCTCGTAACCTGAAGTACATCAGCCACTCATGAGGACCTAGACAAGACCCACAGGAGTTAGCAGTATGGACTTACCAACGAAATAGTAGCACCATTGCTGTCGAATCTACTTGGTGCCTAAAGAAAGTGAAAGGAGCGCTGGTGGCCACCACAGAGTGGTGGAAACCCCAGTTTGGATGATTGCCTCTTGAAGACTACCCCGTGTCTTAAGGCCATGCAGTGCGTGGTTTAAGTTGGCAGTACCAACTCGATCTTCAGCCCGAGCGAAGGATAGCGGAGAGACCACCTTGAAGTGTAGAGTGGCAAAGATGGATTTCATTCGATGACAAACCCCGGCTCTCTGCGTCGATAAATTGCTTTATACAGCCCCTGGTTTCGCGGCGTATCTCCTGAAGTATGATTGAACTTGGATCCATCTGTGATCTGCTTCAATACAACAGTAGCTTCGATTGTGGCGCCGCGACTCGTACAGTTAACGGCGTCGGAAGTTCAATCAGCTATTCCTCCGCAAACCGTAGGTTCGCAACTCGGTTCACTTACAAGCAGCTTGATGTATCATATTCAGCGTAAAAACACGCCACCTTCGTGCTCATCCTCACTGAGCAGGGCGCTTCAGCCTGAAGTTCAGTCCTGCAATCTACAGTCGCGCCACGCCCCCAAGCACCATCGGCTATCAACCGACTCGGTTCAATCGAGGCAGGCAATATTCACATGGCATTTTCGTATATATGGCTGTGAATTCGGTAGCTATGTCAGCAGTTTTAATAATCCGTGAAGGCACGCAGGTTAATTTTTAGTTCGAGGGCCGTTCAATAAGGAGCGTACCATGCGAGGGAGCACATTGCATTTCGTACCGGCTCAACCGACCAACATCTTGAAGTTTCGACCTCCACGAAGACGGGTTTCACTAGATTACATGCAGATTCCCTGACCCAAGCTCTTAACTCGATGGATGTCGAGTCTGACAGTCTGAGTGCCAGTCATTCTCATCGAGTTCAACCTGGATCGACAGCTGTGCAATGAGACTCATTCCGAATGCGCTTGGAGTTTTGGACCTCTGCTCCAACTGGGAATCAAATTACTGCGCCCAGCCGCTGGTTGGTAGCCAGCTTTTGTTAAAGCAAAATGTGCAGAGTCTGCTGTGAAACCACTCGTGCCACTATTCTCCACAAGTTTGTCGACACGATGATCCTCTCAAAAGGTATTTTAATGAGTCAAAACGAAGGTACATCAACTAATTCTCTGTTTAAAACCCTCTTAATAAGCATATATGGTTCTTGTTTTACAACTCTTTCCGGCAGGTCAGTTTTTCGATTTGGATACGCAATGAAGCTGACGTTTTGACTGCGCCTGTCAATCCTGTCAAGACAACAATTTACTATAGCAGTGAGCAACCTCACTATCCTTCTTCAACCAAAAGCAATACAAGTGATCGCCCTGTCGAATGATGATGGCACTTTCTCGTGTCGCGTAGTAGATCGATGAGTCTGTCAGCATTGCCTCACTCCCCATTTTGCCTCCTGGGTCCGAGGTCAAGATCCATCCTCATAACTCTCGAAACCACGTTACGATGGCTCCTTATCCTTCCAACCAGACCCCGGATGTGTCCAACCAAGCTCCACAGCCCTTTGAAGACGTGGACGCCAAACATGAGACCAGCTATATCGACATGCCGCTAACCCCCAAGGCGTCGCTTCCGGCTCGGGCCAAGAGTCCAGCTCCCTCTCGCTTTGCAGTGCAAAGCGTGCACCTGCGCGAGTGTTTTGCTGAGTTTCTCGGTACTTTTGTCATGATTTTGTTCGGCATGGGTGTGAACAACCGTGACCAACTCGCAGGACGCCAACGGCACATGGCTCAGTATCAACATGTGTTGGGGAATCGGCGTGCTCATCGGCGTCTACTGCACGGAAGGTATCAGCGGCGCACACTTGAACACTGCGGTGACATTGGCACACTGCGTGTACGGTCGTCTGCCGTGGTGGAAGGCGCCGGGTTACATGCTGTCGCAGCTGCTGGGTGCCTTCTGCGGTGCCTTCGTCATTTACGTCATGCAGTACCAGAACCTGAACATGATCGACCCGAACCGCGAGACGACGCAGAGCAGCTTCGCCACGTACCCAAGTGATAACATCTCGAATTATACTGCCTTCTACACAGAAGTTGTTGGAACGGGGATGCTGCTACTTGGCATTTACGCCATCACGGACCAACGCAACCGCCCAGCAGGGCCCGTGGGTGCCCGTTCGCCTTCTGTCTCCTGATTATGGCTCTTGGTATGTGCATTGGGATGAACACAGGCTACGCTATCAACCCTGCTCGTGACTTCGGCCCCCGTATCTTCACAAGCATCGCTGGCTGGGGTTCCAAGGTGTTCACTACTCGCGACCACTACTTCTGGATCCCGATTGTGGGGCCACTGCTCGGTGGTGTGATTGGTGCCGGGCTGTACGAGCTTCTCGTGGAGATGCACCACCCGCCGCAGGTCCTGCCGTAAGGATGGTTGGTGTGCTTTTGCGCAGACTTTACGTGCTGGAGGGCGGTCTAAAGAGTGACTGCAGTGGTGATTACTAGTCTTGTGTCAAGTGCCGTTTTCGAGAACATTGAGATGCCTACGCCGTCAATGTAGGCTTCATGAAATAACTCTATATACTAGATTTGTTCTCGGTTGAGAAGGAGTCAACGTGCCAATGGCGTTCATGTTGTGTGTTTGTTTTGCTCTGATCATTTTACTCCACCTGGTAGACAGGCCCCCACGGAAGCTGCGCTTGCACTATTAGACTTGAAAACGAGAATGACCAAGTTCTCTCTCCGCATGATCTTCAGCGCCACCTTGGCAAGTGCGGAAGCTTCCGGGTCATGAGCATTCGAGGACATCGAATAGCGTCGCAGTAAGGCCCCATCGAGTTGTTTTGCACGTGTGGAACGCGCTGCAATCCCTCCGTCAAAACTGATCTTGGTGCGGCGTCTTTGTGGCCATTTCTCAGATTGCTTCATCTGCTGAGCTGTGCAGGATGATACTTGTCCGAATCCTGGTAGAATTCCTGGGGCTTGATAAAGACCCACCCTATGGTAACTGAAGATCTGTGTTTCATTCAGCCCACAGCCGCCGCTCGTCTTCTGCTAACATTTAACCGATTCGAGGATTTTTCAATACGCTAGCTGCTGCCGTACGCGGTACGCTTCTGGATGTTTTCAATGAAAACTTCTTCTTTGATGATCTCAGTTGGGTTGACAGATTTTGAAGCAGCCCACAAATGTTCTGCAGTCAAACCGTTCTGAGAACGATATGAATATACCCCAAGACTCCACCAAGCCAGTGGGGACAAAACACAACTAACTTAGTCGAGACCCTCTAATCCTGTTGGCAACTAACAACTAACGTATGAGTTGCGTCAATACCTTGAAGTTGTGAGACAGGGAGCACTGCCCGTCGACCACAGGTTTTGATTTTTACGAGTCGGCTTGTTTATGGGACTCGCAGTACGCCACATTTGACCTGCGCATTTCTCGCTAAACTGTGCCAAACATACCACAGTCGGGCAAGCCGCTTGCTAGGCACATTGCATCCTATGTTACAACCCCCATGCGATGCTCGAAAATGCCTCATGTGACTGATTTTTGTTGTTTTGCTTTGCCCGCGAGATCGATGCTCATTTTCGGTTGGACTTTCAAGTACTCAAGTGCATTGAACTCCTATCTACCTCTACTATAATACCATGTCCCCAAGTACTCCACGGAGGACGTGGCTCCCGAACCGATGCAAGATAACCTCACTATGACGGACCAGATGGAGAGTGGATATGCCAACATGCTCGCAACCCCGAAGGCTACCGACCTGATCCCAGTCCTCTCCGAGAAGCGTACGGGTCTGTACCGTTTCGCGGTGCAAAGTGTGCATCTTCGTGAATGTTTCGCCGAGTTCCTCGGTACATATGTGATGATCGTATTTGGCATGGGTGTGAACAACCGCGACCAATTCTGAGAACGCTAACGGCACGTGGCTCAGCATCAACATTTGCTGGGGTATCGGTGTTATGATCGGCGTTTACTGCTCCGAAGGTGTGAGTGGTGCCAATCTCAATACGGCTGTGACTCTAGCGCACTGTGTGTACGGCCGTTTACCTTGGTGGAAGGCACCGGGTTACATGATCTCTCAGGTGCTTGCCGATCCGGAACCGTGAAACGACGCAGAGCAGCTTCGCAACGTACCCTGCAACGGGCATCTCCAACTATACAGCCTTCTACACTGAGTTAATCGGTACGGGTATGCTGGTGCTGAGTATCTACGCCATTACTGACAAGAAGAACCGCCCCGCCGGCAAATACGGCAACGCTTTCGCCTTCGCTTTGATGATCATGGCTCTGGGTATGGCTTTCGGTATGAACACTGGTTACGCAGTTAATCCTGCTCGAGATTTCGGTCCTCGTTTGTTCACGCTGTGTGCTGGGTGGGGCACGAAAACGTTCACGTCGCACCACTATTACTTCTGGATCCCAATTGTGGCTGATTTGATCGGTGGCGTGTGCGGCGCGGGTCTGTACCGCATTCTAGTAGAGATTCATCACCCCCAGACCCCGCTTCCGTAGATTGGAGATTGGCGACATACTAATATTCATGTAGAAATCTGACGAGAAACAGCAGACTGGAGCGAGCTGGTAGTGTAGAGTGTACTCGCGGGCAGTACTGAAGATGGCTTAACAGACCCACACAAATATAATATTTATACCAGAGCCTGGACGTTGCGTTTATTGTTGATGGGTAGCAGATGCTTGAAGCAATTCAAGGGATCATCACTTTGTCAGTTTTGATACTAGACGTTCATGCACAGTTGTTGTTGCCTTTTATATTGTTCTTGCTCGTTCAAGGGAATTACCATACACACGATAATCCAAGCGAGCAAGAAGCGTGAAGGTCAACAGGCAGAGATCAACAGATCAAGCCACCAAATGAATTGACGATAATTTACTCTATTGATTTCCAGAACTATTGTACATTCTATCGGACCAGATAATGAGGCTGGTACTGCGCTTTCTTCAATGACATTGCAGCAGAATGAAGTGCTTACAGCAGCGGTGTCTCCATCTGAGGGTGGTGGATCTCCACCAACAAACGGTACAGACCCGCGCCGCACACGCCGCCCATCGAGTCCGCCACAATGGGGATCCAGAAGTAGTAGTTGCGAGTCGTGAACACTTTCGAACCCCAACCAGCACAGAATGTGAATAGACGAGGACCGAAGTCACGAGCAGGATTCACGGCGTACCCCGTGTTCATGCCGAACGCCATGCCCAGACCCATGATCATCAATGCAAAGGCGAACGGAGAACCCACGGGACCCGCCGAACGGTTGCGCTTGTCCGTGATGGCGTAGATGCTCAGCACTAGCATGGCCGTGCCGATGAACTCCGTGTAAAAGGCCGTGTAGTTGGAGATCTGGTCGCTCGGGTACGTCGAGAAGCTACTCTGCGTCGTCTCGCGGTTCGGGTCGATCACGTTCAGGTTCTGGTACTGCATGACGTAGATGACGAAGGCACCGCAGAAGGCACCCAGTAGCTGCGACAGTATATAGCCCGGCGCCTTCCACCACGGCAGACGACCGTACACGCAGTGTGCCAGTGTCACGGCCGAGTTGAGATTGGCACCACTGATTCCCTCGGAGCAGTAGACGCCGATGAGCACGCCGATTCCCCAGCACATATTGATGCTGAGCCACGTGCCGTTGGCGTCCTGCGAGTTGGTCACTTGGTTGTTCACACCCATGCCGAACACGATCATGACGAAGGTGCCGAGGAACTCTGCGAAGCACTCGCGCAGATGGACACTCTGTGTGGCGAAACGAGAGACCAGAGTGGATGGTCGGGTTGGTCTTGGTTGGAGAAGACCAGGTCAGCAGGAGGAAGAGCGGCCTTGGGGGTCGTGGGCATCACGACGTAGCCTCTCTCGACATTGTCGGCCAGGTCGTCGAAGGGTTGTTGGGAAGTGGAGGCCACATCGGGAGTTGGAATGGATGCGAGTTGAGCCATGAGTACTTGTGACTAGTGTAGTTTGTGGTAGGTAGGTAGTAATTAACAGTCAGTAGTATTGACTGATTTGTGTTGCTTGACCAGTAGGTGGTGAAATGCAGAATGAGTCTTTAATCATTGCAATGCGGAGTCGGCTCGGGGGTCTTGGAATCAAGTTGGGGAGTTAGTTGTCTCTTTACGTGCGTGTCTGTCTGCTTAGTCTGATTATGTGCCTTCAAAGCGGGAGATGAAGTGCGACAGGAATCGTCGATTTTTGGCGGTGGTGATTGGTGGATGCGCGTTTTTAATTTCGGATACGAGTGAGAGAGTCCGATTTGAGAAATTTCTATCGGGTTGACTTGGAGAATGTATCTGGTAAACTGGACCAACTAACAGAAAGTGATGGTTATGCTAGCGGGGGTACGCTTCGGCGGCGCGTATTTCTGCTGCGAGAATCGTGCCAAAATCGGCCAGATCCATTTGACAAGGTGCGTCATCTACTGAAGATCCGATAGAAAATGTGACAGGACCTGGCCAGTTGTTGAAGTGCGCTACATGTTTTGCTGCTTTAATTGAGTGGTGGGGCGGTTAATCGGAAGGCTCATCAGTGTTCTGTGGTGAGTAATCTTAGCACACCGAAACAAGAAGCAAGTGGGAAACAACGATAACGTGCAGACGACGCTGTGAAATGGCGAGGTGGTTGGACGACGGCTGAACATTTTCATCGCTCATTGAAGGCGCTCGACTAATGAGCGAACTCATCGAGTGCAGTACTACCAGTAATAGTGTACGCCACTGGCAAAAGCGTGCTTGGTGCTGTGTTGCTGCATTGACGGAATGACCGAGCATGGGGGGGGATGTTGAGTGCTCGAAAGACGTAGAAGGAAGTAGGAACCGACATTTTATTTCACGCTTAGAACAATGCGCGCCGATCTTCAGATCCAGCCACCAATCTTTCATTGATACGCTTTGCCACTTACCAGTGGTAAATCACCACCAGTCTGGTTTCTTCACAGGGTCTGTCTTGTGGCACGCATCTGATTTATGCATATTGCTCTTAGTGGTGTCTACGTTCATCGAATGGTGTGAACGTTGAGTGTACATTCGCACTGTATGTTCGTACGGTGCGAGGTTGAAACGCTCCCGCACGGCGATTATCACACAGCCGGTGAGGGTAGACATTTAGTGAATACAAAGCATTTCGGTTATCTCTTTTATATTGGTGTTGGATTGGATTGGATTGCCATCGCGTTGACGAGGAGGAAGCAAGTGATGTACCAATATTGGATACGAGATTATGTGTGTCATCGTTCTACGTCGTACTTTAGTACTGGTGATTCTTTAAAGATAAATGTCAAATCAACGATAGGAAGTATCCAGTTTTATTACTTCCTAAAAGATCGAAGTAGGCTCACGCTCGCTTTTTTCTTTGCTTGCTTCTCCAGTACATATCGTTGTTAATATGAGAGGCAGCACGTACTTTGTCAGACGTACGGAGATTGTCAGTGTGAAGCAGACCTGCGCTGGTGCCGTCGCACGTCAGATTCTAGACGCTTTATATTCTGGCAAGGGTGCTGATGAGCAGGATGGGCTGGATCGCTGTTCACGACTACGAATTCGTACACGGATACAAGCTACTGCAGAAGGCCTCTTCGTGCTCAAGATTGACAAACAGATTCCAGTGGATCGCCTCGTCCGCGGTAAGTACCAGGATAACCTCGAGATCATGCATTAGTTCAAGGTCTTCTACCGTATCGTGTTATAAGGTAGCCCTGCGCACGGTGTCGCCTCCTCCGATGGCGGCGCTAAGCAACCTTGCTCCGTCACAACTTTTCAAGTGGAATATATACAGTAGTTACTCTCAACGTGAAAAACAGGGCGCTCGCAGAGCGCACTGAGGAACTGCGCATATCTGTACATCTTTGATCTGTATTTCCTATTATTGCGGGCAAGCTGGGTGCTTTTGAGTGAGTTTCAGGATCGTAACTTCTACTACACGAAGGTGGAGGCGATCGAAGACCAGGCAAACGAAATCGAGCCTTTGAACACCACCGAGGCCATATCGATTTCAAGGTGCTATACGCAACGGAGGAATAGCAATCGACATTAAAAAACAATTTGACAGGTGCGTGCCTCATGCGTGCCACAAGACAGACCCTGTGAAGAAACCAGACTGGTGGTGATTTACCACTGGTAAGTGGCAAAGCGTATCAATGAAAGATTGGTGGCTGGATCTGAAGATCGGCGCGCATTGTTCTAAGCGTGAAATAAAATGTCGGTTCCTACTTCCTTCTACGTCTTTCGAGCACTCAACATCCCCCCCCATGCTCGGTCATTCCGTCAATGCAGCAACACAGCACCAAGCACGCTTTTGCCAGTGGCGTACACTATTACTGGTAGTACTGCACTCGATGAGTTCGCTCATTAGTCGAGCGCCTTCAATGAGCGATGAAAATGTTCAGCCGTCGTCCAACCACCTCGCCATTTCACAGCGTCGTCTGCACGTTATCGTTGTTTCCCACTTGCTTCTTGTTTCGGTGTGCTAAGATTACTCACCACAGAACACTGATGAGCCTTCCGATTAACCGCCCCACCACTCAATTAAAGCAGCAAAACATGTAGCGCACTTCAACAACTGGCCAGGTCCTGTCACATTTTCTATCGGATCTTCAGTAGATGACGCACCTTGTCAAATGGATCTGGCCGATTTTTGGCACGATTCTCGCAGCAGAAATACGCGCCGCCGAAGCGTACCCCCGCTAGCATAACCATCACTTTCTGTTAGTTGGTCCAGTTTACCAGATACATTCTCCAAGTCAACCCGATAGAAATTTCTCAAATCGGACTCTCTCACTCGTATCCGAAATTAAAAACGCGCATCCACCAATCACCACCGCCAAAAATCGACGATTCCTGTCGCACTTCATCTCCCGCTTTGAAGGCACATAATCAGACTAAGCAGACAGACACGCACGTAAAGAGACAACTAACTCCCCAACTTGATTCCAAGACCCCCGAGCCGACTCCGCATTGCAATGATTAAAGACTCATTCTGCATTTCACCACCTACTGGTCAAGCAACACAAATCAGTCAATACTACTGACTGTTAATTACTACCTACCTACCACAAACTACACTAGTCACAAGTACTCATGGCTCAACTCGCATCCATTCCAACTCCCGATGTGGCCTCCACTTCCCAACAACCCTTCGACGACCTGGCCGACAATGTCGAGAGAGGCTACGTCGTGATGCCCACGACCCCCAAGGCCGCTCTTCCTCCTGCTGACCTGGTCTTCTCTCCAACCAAGACCAACCCGACCATCCACTCTGGTCTCTCTCGTTTCGCCACACAGAGTGTCCATCTGCGCGAGTGCTTCGCAGAGTTCCTCGGCACCTTCGTCATGATCGTGTTCGGCATGGGTGTGAACAACCAAGTGACCAACTCGCAGGACGCCAACGGCACGTGGCTCAGCATCAATATGTGCTGGGGAATCGGCGTGCTCATCGGCGTCTACTGCTCCGAGGGAATCAGTGGTGCCAATCTCAACTCGGCCGTGACACTGGCACACTGCGTGTACGGTCGTCTGCCGTGGTGGAAGGCGCCGGGCTATATACTGTCGCAGCTACTGGGTGCCTTCTGCGGTGCCTTCGTCATCTACGTCATGCAGTACCAGAACCTGAACGTGATCGACCCGAACCGCGAGACGACGCAGAGTAGCTTCTCGACGTACCCGAGCGACCAGATCTCCAACTACACGGCCTTTTACACGGAGTTCATCGGCACGGCCATGCTAGTGCTGAGCATCTACGCCATCACGGACAAGCGCAACCGTTCGGCGGGTCCCGTGGGTTCTCCGTTCGCCTTTGCATTGATGATCATGGGTCTGGGCATGGCGTTCGGCATGAACACGGGGTACGCCGTGAATCCTGCTCGTGACTTCGGTCCTCGTCTATTCACATTCTGTGCTGGTTGGGGTTCGAAAGTGTTCACGACTCGCAACTACTACTTCTGGATCCCCATTGTGGCGGACTCGATGGGCGGCGTGTGCGGCGCGGGTCTGTACCGTTTGTTGGTGGAGATCCACCACCCTCAGATGGAGACACCGCTGCTGTAAGCACTTCATTCTGCTGCAATGTCATTGAAGAAAGCGCAGTACCAGCCTCATTATCTGGTCCGATAGAATGTACAATAGTTCTGGAAATCAATAGAGTAAATTATCCATTACTTGGTACTTGGAATTGTTTGTTGACAGTGCGCAGAGATGAAATTCAGTGGTATGGGCTGCGTAACAGGTAAAATCACGTTGATGTAGCAGAACTGGGAAGATATCTCCACCGCTACGCCAGGGAGGCGCACTCAATAAATCCCAGTAATCTCGAATGGATCGCCCCTCAGCAACCCTGACACGATGCTTGTCAACTCGTCAAGACTATCTCGACGCTTGTTCGTCTTGAAAAGACGTCACAGAAGCGTGCTTCGTGACGGTTCAACTGCAAGAATTGCCACACCACGAAGTTGGTCGCAATACCGTACACACTCTCGTCAGAGGAGGGATTCTGCTACAAGATGTCACTCAACGTGGTCTCAGTACCGAGCACCATCTGAGCCAGACCCTTGCTGAACCACCCACCCCGCTCTTACAGTGCACGACCATCACCTTAGTGCATCCGTTGCTGGTAAGGAGCCAATCAGTGTGGACGTTCACGTCCAGCTCGGAACATTTCAGCTCCACATTCACATCGACCTTAACGAAATCAATGCATTCGGACGCACTGACACGAACGGTTAGATCAATGAGTTCTCTCAGTACCGATCCTTTACAACTCAACAAGTCATTTGTTCCTGTCTGAATGATGATATCCATGGCATTGTGCAAGAGGTCGATCTTCCCTTTCGATACTGAAGAACTTGGTGGTTTCAAGTCCCCTTTTGTCCGAATAGAGTTCACTGAGATTTCCGATCCAATTCAAGGCACTAAACGCTGCGTCTTGTGAGCGTTTGTCGCCAACGTGGACGTCGAAAGTAAATTGGTGGACAATTTCACGGATGCGACGAATCCGTTCTGAGCGGGATATCATTTTTGATGGCGAAAGTGACTTCGAGAGCGTTGGGATGGAGATGTAAAATCCGGAATTCACTTCCGACTCCGCTTCTTCTTGGTCTGTGAGAATCGAAATCAGTTGCTCTAAGGCTGAGCGAACCTCCGAGTTGTCTCTCAATGGAGCGTTGAGTTCTTGGGTGGTAATTGTTATGGTTGCGACGACTGCAGCAATGGCAGCGACAACTGACGCCACCGCCTTGGGCTGCGTGTTGCTCATGAATTAGGTGGAGATTGTTTTTATTGCTGGGGTGTTAAGGTCGAGCTTGGAAGTTCACGAATGAGGTTGGTTAAGGTAGTGAGCGCTAACGGTAGTCGCTCTATCATCACAGATGGAGAAAAATAATACGCCAGAAGATGGTGAACTGTATACATTGACAGCTCGCTCGGTTGGCCAAATACTGCATAATTATTGCGAACCTATGGCGGTTGCTTCTTCAGTAGTAAAATACCAGAGAACAAAGGCGAAAAGACCGCTACCATTTTTTTTCCAGATGCTACTGGTCGTGTGAACCTACGCTATGACGGACTGGGCAGTAACCATCCCGTCGGCAAATACCTCAACAGTTCTTCGCTTTTGCGTTGTTGATTGATCATAGCACTTGACATGATATTTGACTAGTGTTGTAAACCAGTCACGCGATCTTGGGTCCTAGCCTATTTAAAAACCGTTGCCTGCTGTATCGATAAGGTGTTCATAGCACGAAAGTGCTTCTTCTGGATATCGATTGTCCGATAGTCAACTTGTTTGGCAGGGTAGCAAGCGTTAGATTTTTAGGTACCCACTTTACTCTTTCGACACCTATGGATATTTTTTATGATATCCTTTTTTTCTTGTTTTGCAAATGCACTGAGCGATGCCTCAGCCTCAATCTGCTCGGATCGATTTTAAGTGATACGTCTTCTTGCAGCGTTTGTGGGTGTTGCCCCACCAAAATGCTTCCAAACTCGAAATCAGTTTTCTCGCTTGAAGCTTCGATGTGCCTTGATGCCGCTTTTGTCATTGTTTACGGCACAACAGATCTCATAAAGCGCATCCAATGTACACGAGCATTTTGACCCCAAACATAGGACATGTACGAATGTCAAACCTAAATATTAAGTTACTTTCTTGATTTGTCTACGCCAGAAGCATTTTTACTGGTTCATAGGCATAATTTACTATATATGTTAAGTAAAACTGGGTGTGCTTAATGAGATCTGCCCATGTTGACTGGCCCAAAGCATCGATCTGATTGGCTAATGAGGGGTGCGCTTTAAGAGATATCCATGCTTTACGAAATCTGTTTTACGGTAATGTCCAATTTACACGGAAATTGAATAAGTGTTCGCTGTTGAAATTTACTTACACAGAATTGAATAACTATTTGTCTGCAGGGCTATTTTTCTCCAGTTGCGTTCGATCTACTTCTATCCAACGATACATCAGTTTTTTTAGCTAAGGAAAGATCGCCGACACCCACACTCGACAATGCACAGCTATCAAACAACTACTACACTTTAAGGCATGCTGGCATGCTATCTGAGGTGGCAGAGGCCAAATATTGGCTACTACTAGCTCATCTAGAAAACCATAAGTTTGAAAATGGGTTTCATCGGTAGGATAAACATACTTGTCTTCGTACTTGAAGAACTACGTAAGTTTTGAAACTTTTATTGATCACGATATCTTCACCTGGAATTACAGCCGCGATTTCAATTGGATATTGATAGCGTGCACCAAGCCAAGCACTTTCCCACCCATACTTCTAGTACGCTTCAAACAAAATACAACAACAAAGCCACACAAACTCCAATTGAAAACATGAAAAAACAATCTATTTCACTTCATACGCATTTACTGTTGCGTCTCAGGGTGGTGAATCTCCACCATCAAGCGATACAGACCGCCGCCAGTCACGCCACCGAACAACGGAGCTACCAGTGGGATCCAGAAGTAGTGGTCACGCAACGTGAACACCTTGGAGCCCCAACCAGCACAGAATGTGAATAGACGAGGACCGAAGTCACGAGCAGGGTTCACAGCGTACCCCGTGTTCATGCCGAACGCCATGCCCAGACCCATGATCATGAGACAGAAGGCGAAGGCAGAACCCACGGGACCCGCCGAACGGTTGCGCTTGTCCGTGATGGCGTAGATGCTCAGCACTAGCATGGCCGTGCCGATGAACTCTGTGTAGAAGGCCGTGTAGTTGGAGATGTTATCGCTCGGGTACGTGGCGAAGCTGCTGTGTGTGGTTTCGCGGTCCGGATCCACCACGTTCAGGTTCTGGTACTGCATGATGTAGATGACGAAGGCTCCGCAAAAGGCACCTAACAACTGAGAGATCATGTAGCCCGGCGCCTTCCACCACGGTAGACGGCCATACACGCAGTGAGAGAGCGTGACGGCCGTGTTGAGGTTGGCACCACTGATGCCTTCGGAGCAGTAGACACCGATGAGCACAGCCACACCCCAGCACATGTTGATGCTGAGCCACGTGCCATTGGCGTCCTTGGAGTTGACCACCTGGTTGTTTACGCCCATGCCGAACAGGATCATGACGAAGGTGCCGAGGAACTCGGCCAGACACTCGCGCATGTGCACGCTCTTGGTGGCGAAGCGCGAGAGCGACTTGTACTGTGTGGCGGCGCCGGTCTTGGGCGTCTGCGGGATGTCGACGTAGCCGCTCTCGACCTTGTCCACGAGGTCATCGTAGGCGGCAGCGGGATCTTGTGTGGAATTCATGGTATACTATGCAGTACTGTGCGTGAATAGGGTGACTTGACCAGTTGTAGGTGAAATGTAGAATGAAGATTTGGGGCTGAGAGTGACAGGTCAAACAGACAACAACCTGTGTTTATATTGTCATCTCAACTTGATACTGTACACTGGTGCTGGCCGCTCGCAATTAACAGCGCAGATTAATTCGTCGCGGCTCGTCTGTTTCGGTTTTTCTGCTTGGAGGACGTTCGGTTTCTATGGGCGCGTGTCTTTATTGACGGAGATGGGGGCTGTCAGTTTTTGGCGCGTGTGGATTTCACATGTGACAGGGCAAATATCGTGACACAACGTGCATACAGTACAATTGTCTGTTGGAAACGCCCAGTCTGGATGAAGCGAGTAAAACTTGGTTGCCTCGCGGGCAACGATGACCAGCGATGCACTTGAGACTTTCGGTTGTAGTATTGAATGTTGACCCACCAGACTTATACGGTTGACTGCGATTAAATAGAGTTCAGAAGCAGTCACCGAACTCAAGCACCGGTCAAGACTGGTTCTCGCTACACTATTCCGTCGTGGTGTCGATTGTTGCTGGCTTGCCCGCGATTAATCAGCGCTGTAACGGATTAATCCGATGCTTCATGAGCGGAGTACACATACTACTCTTCACTTCGAAGGTGCAGGGCCCCGAAGCAATTACCGCCGAAACATCCCTCGCGTTTGGCATCACTGCATGCGCTTGCGCGTCCGTGTATTAACGACCAAAAGCATACGTGATGCGGCTTCGAGGTGAGACTGCGTGCATTTTTTCCGCAACGGGCAAGCGATTGACAGCACCAGGTACGGCGCGTGCATGCACTGGTATTGCCTAGTGTCACTTGGGATTGATCTGCCGAACCGCATCGCGCAATCGCCTGCATGTACACGTTTTGTCAGCACTGTCGCTACACTCCAAGTGTTAGGCGGCTCGTGTCAATGCAGCACGTTGATACAAAGTGTAGGTGGTGGGTGACGCACAGATTAACAACCAACGAGGGTGGAATCATCGGCAGATGGGCGTGCACTGCTCCGTGGCTTGCTTCTGAAAGCCTGAGCAAGCAAAGTTTTGGCGCTCACTTACTACGGTGCTTGCTGTCGTCTTCTTGGTGCAAGTGGCATCACCTTGATGTGGATTCCGATCGAGTTCCGACCATACATCATCGACTCCACAAGATTTTTCTTGATTGCAGGGTGGCAACCGACCGAGATTGAGAGCAGCGCGTATCAAGGTACAGCTACGCCCTTGCTGGCGAAGGAGCCAAACGCGGTTATAACTAGCGGTAGTACGCTCAAATCAACCGTCATCTCTAGCAGCTCGCATTTACGTCCACTAAGGCACCTACATAATGCTGCTTGTAAAGCGCTCGGCAGATTTACAAGCGCTACCGCAATACTTCTTCGTCATCATGTGAGCCATGGTGGTAGTGGTGAAGGTCTGCAAACCTGCTACAGCAGTCTCCAGGATGTTGTCTTTTGCTATTCACCCCATAGGTGGCAGACAGACCCTGAAGCTTGCATCAAGCAGACTGCGCTCAACATTGCTTGAGCAGTATTAAGCGCTGGAGCTTCTCTATGCACCCGTAGCAGCTACCACGCCACTCAAAATGATTCTTGATAAAGCCTGCTGAGCTGCCTTCATTTCAGTTAGTAGCTGTCCTGCTCGTACTATTGATGCCTGCTACTTCTATCAGGTGTACACGTAGTAAGTGAGCGCCAAAACTTTGCTTGCTCAGGCTTTCAGAAGCAAGCCACGGAGCAGTGCACGCCCATCTGCCGATGATTCCACCCTCGTTGGTTGTTAATCTGTGCGTCACCCACCACCTACACTTTGTATCAACGTGCTGCATTGACACGAGCCGCCTAACACGGAGTGTAGCGACAGTGCTG